>JASCZI010000977.1:3762-16362 GCA_036250425.1 Stylosanthes scabra | reverse complement strand
AGAGATTAGGGTTTAGTTAATTAGGGTTCATTGTGATTTGATGATTACTTGCATGAGAAGAAAGTGATTAATTAAATTAGGATTTTGTTTGGGTGAATATCTCTAATTCCTTGGCTTGTCCTCATTATTATTATTATTATCCTCATTGATTTTAGCTTGCTGCCCAATTTTATTATTGTGTTGATTTAGTGAGATTTGCATGATTTTATTTGATCTTGCTAGATTTAGATACACCACCTCTTTGTTATTTGATTTGTCTAATTAAATAAACCAATTATTCATTATTGCTAAATGCATTAATCTCCGTGGGAACGATACTCTACTCACTTACTTATTACTTTATACGATCTGGTGCACTTGCTGGTGGAGAGTTCGAAACTCCGCAAGGATTTCGGGCATCAAGTTTTTGGCGACGTTGTCGGAGATTAATCAGATTAACAATATAGTATTAATTGGTTCTCTAACTTATACTTTTTTTATTTTCCTTTTCTCACTTGGGACTTCCTTCACTTTGACGTTGGAAGCTCCCACTTGGTTACTTGTGTTTGCAGGGCAACAAGGACAAACAGATCTTGGAATTTGACCCTAAGATTGAGCAGACCTTGCGCAAACTTAGGAAACAAGTCAAACTTCAAAAGAAAACTCACAAAATTTCTTCTGAGGAAGTTTTTGAAGAAGTTTTGGTTGATATGGCTAAAAAAGGAGATCAGCGAAAGACTTTGGGAGATTTCACTACTCCCACTACTGCTAGCTGCGGCAGTAGCATAGTTAGGCCTACTGTAGAGGCTAACAACTTTGAATTGAAGCCAACACTGATTCACCTCGTACAACAAGACCAGTTTAGTGGTAATGCCATCAAGCTGAGGCTTTTCCTGTTTTCTCTGAGGGATAAAGCAAAACTATGGTTGAATTCTCAACCTCTTGGAAGCATCACTACTTGGTATGATTTGGTCAACAAGTTCTTAGCCAAGTTCTTTCCCCCTCAGAAGCTTGCAAAGCTTAGGCATGACATCCAGTCCTTTTCTCAAAGGGATGGAGAATCTCTATATGAAGCATGGGAAAGGTACAAGGAGATGATTAGAAGATGTCCCAACAATGTCTTTCCCGAGTGGTTGCAATTGTAGACCTTCTACGATGGTTTAGCTCCCACTTCCCGTGTTCTACTTGATTCGTCTACAGGTGGTTCCTTGCAAATGAAGACAACTGAAGAAGCTCTTGCATTAATTGAACTGGTTGCTAATAATCAGTATATGAATTTTTCTAAGAGAAATACAGTGAAGAGAGGAGTCATGGAAGTAGATACGGTCAATGCTCTCATGGCTCAACTTAGTACTATTAGTAAGAAGCTAGAAAAGTTAGAAGCTTTAGCAGTGGGTACTCAGATTTCTTGTGGCCTTTGTCGTGGCCCTCATGAGAATCACAATTGTAGTTTGGTTCAAGATGATCAATTCGCAGCTGCACAAGTGAATTATGTGAGCAATCAACCTAGGCCTCCATACAATGATCCCCAGATTCCCCACTCCAACACCTACAATCTCGGTTAGAGGAATCACCCCAACTTCAGTTAGGGAGGTAATCAAGGACAACAAGGGCAATGGAATAACCACAATTCTCAAAGGCAACCATCATTCCCCACATCCCAAACTCCTCCGAAGCAACCAAGCTATCTTGAGGATGCCTTGACAAAACTGACCATCAACACTAACACCTACATGGATGAAACAAGGGCGAATTTCAAAAGCCAAGGGGAATATATTCGAAAGTTAGAAGTACAAATGGGAGAGATAGCTAAGCAGTTAGCACATAGACCTTCCAATGCTTTTCCTAGAGATACAATGGTTAACCCCAAGGGAGAATGCAAGGCTATAAGTGTTTTGATGGTAGAAGAAGTTGCGAAAGAGGAACAAGACACTGTGGTAGAGAAAGAACAACAACTCACTATCATTCCCCCTCCACAGCCTTCAAGAAAGCAACCGAAGCCACTCTCCAAGTTTTTAGAAGTCTTTGCTTGTCTTGAAGTCAACATTCCTCTGCTGAAAGGTATGAAAGAGGTGCCAGCTTATGTGCACTCCATGAAAGAGCTTCTATTGAAGAAAAGAACCTTGAAGAAAGGTGATACAGTCGTGATGACCAAGAAATGTAGCTCACTCATTCAAGCTAACTTACCCACTAAAAAGAAATATCGAGGTAGCTTTCAGATCCCTTGCACCACTGGGGACACTACATTTGAGAGAGTGTTATGTGATCTTGGCTGTAGTATCAATCTAATGTTACTTTCTCTTATGAAGAAGCTTGGGATTAAAGAGATGAAGCCCACTAGAGTTACCTTATAGATGGCTGACAAATCTGTGAGATATGCACATGGAGTAGTGGAGAATGTGTTAGTAAAGGTTGGCAAATTTTTCTTCCCGGTTGATTTTGTTATTCTTGACATGGAAGAGAATGTTGGAAACCCTTTAATCTTGGGAAAACCCTTCCTAGCCACTTCACGAGCTTTAATTGACATGGAAAGTGGTGAATTAATGCTTAGAATTCATTATGAGTGCTTAGTCCTCCAGGTTTATAAAGCTATGCATCCTCCACGTGATTCCAAGACTTGTATGAGGTGGAAGAGGATAATCCACCAAGTCCAGCACCTCCTGACAAGGGTCCAAAGAAGAAATCCAAGGGAGAAAAGGGTACCCATGATTCTGTGAAGTTTCAACACTTCCAGAAAGCTCCCAACGTACCTTATCCTCCTGTCATAGTGGGAAGCAACAACAAAGCTTCTTCTAAGGGTGTAGGAAACCAAACTTTTGAGCCAACATGAAAAGAGAACAAGCAGTGTCAAGGTAATGACAATAAAGAAGCGCTTAGTGGGAGGCAACCCATCTTATATCCTTTTTAGTGGTAGTTTATTTCTGTTTTGTGTGAGTCTATTAGGGATTACATATTATGCTAACATTACTTCTGCAGGCTAATAGTATTGGTGATCTGCTTTGAATAACAGAGGAATTCTGTTATGTTAATTTCTGCAGATTCGTGGGTGGAATTCATGATCATGATAAGGTTGTGAATTAACAGAGGAGCTGTTCTGTTAATATCATGACAAATTGCAAGAAATAGGTTGAGGAGATTGAGAAAAATTAGCAGACAAATTTTATTCTGCTATTTATAGAGAAGTCTTAGAAGTGTTACAATTGCATTACATCCTGCACACTCTCACTCACATTGGACTTGGCCAAGCCAAGTCCAAAACTTGGCTCTTCCCCCTCACCATACTCATGTTTGTTGCCCCGAAACATGAGCCCTCCATCAAACCACCCATCCCTCACTCACACAAAACCAAGCCACCTTAGCTACCCCTTCCCACGTTTGCACGTTCCACAAACGTGGTCATAGCCTAGCCAACCCATCCCCCTTTTCCCTTCTCCAAAATGGAACCATGCCTCCCCCTTCCCTTGTCACGTCTTAGCCTCCCTCACACAAAAACCGAGCCCTTTAGCCACACACCCACCACCCTCCCCTTCACAAAACAGCCCCTCATCACATTTGCCTTAGCCCCCCTTCACCCCAAAGCCAAGCCCGTGTCCATCCATTGCCCCCCATTCTTCCCTTGTCACATTTGGTTACCCCAAACATGGCACCCAGGCGGTCACACCCCCTTCCACCCTAACCGAGCCCATGCTCCTACCTCACTCACGTTGGACTTGGCATTGGCCAAGTCGACAACATGACTACCACCATCCATTAGCACTTTCCCTTTCCCTTGGCTAACCTATCACGCCAAGGCCACGCCTAAACGTGACCAACACCTTCCCCATCCTAGCACCATGCACCCTGATTCATTCATTCATGCATTCCTTCATGACACAACATCATCTTTTTCTCACATCCATCTAGCTAAGCCTCCCATGCATTTTGCATTCATTACACTACATTTTCACACACTAAGTTTGGTGTTTTCACACCAAGTTTGGCATTCTCTCCCCCTTGCATCCTGCATCTTGCATCTGCATCACATCCTATTATTACTCTGCATCTTTCATATCCTTGTAACTACTGTCTCATGCATTTCACCTAGTTTTTCATTCATTCCACTGCATGTTCATATACTAAGTTTGGTGTTTTTCACACCAAGTTTGGTGTCCCACCTTGCATCATCCGTTATGCTTTTTTTCACTACCACTCTGATACATGAGCATCATTAGAAGAATTTCTCATGAATTAATTGATTTCTAATGAAGAAATAACCTCTTTTACAAGTAATCTCATTCCTTTTTTATATCAAAAGACTTGATTAGTTAATTGTTATGATTTACAGGGAATAGAAGAAAGAAAAAGAGAATTGAAGAAGAAATGGAAGAAATTCAAAGAAGAACAAAAGGAAGAAGAATTGAAGAAGAACAAGCTAAACACTTAGAAGAATTTTTGAGGAATCTTGAAAGAACTTCCAGGAGGCCAAAAAGTGTGGCGTGTAGCACATCAAACTAATGTGCTACACGCCCATATACTTAAGCAAATGGACAAAGCACTCATGGGCAGCAAGGGTGGCGTGTAGCACATCAACCCAATGTGCTACACGCCCATCCAATGTTCTACACGCCAAGCATGCTTCATCAGCATAGAAGTGGCGTGTGGCACATCAATCTAATGTGCTACACGCCACCAAAAAGTTGGTTACTGGAAGTTGATTAATTGGTTGATTTTTTGAGGGAATTTGAGGAATTAATTTGGTTAATTTGGAAGCTTGATTCAAGGGTAAAAATGTAATCTAATTAGTGAGATCTTCTAAAGATTAGATAGAGATTAGATTGATTGATTAGATTTAGATAGAGATTTGATTGATTTAAATTAGATTTAGATTAAGATTAGATTGATTATTTTGTTTTATCTTTTCTAGAAATTATAAATAGAAACTTAACCATTAGGGTTAGGGATCTTTAGCTTTTCGTAGAATTTTTCTTTATGATTTTAGAATTATGAGTAGCTAAACTTTTAATGTTGAAGATGAGGAGCTCTGTTCATCCCGGCATAGCTTATTAATTCAAGTTTTCAGTTTTCTTCAATTTCAAGTTATTGACCACAATTCAAGATTCAAGTTTTCTGTTCTTCATTTGGAATTAGGATTACTGAGAGGTAAACTTCTTCTTTGTGGTTTTGATTATTTGGTTTGAGAGGATTTAAGTAATCATAACTAAGGTTGGAAACTTGTTTCTCATGATTTATCAATTGAACTAGAGATAGGAATTTGATAAATGTGCAACACCTTATTCTGTTAATTCTCAATTGGTTTAGAACTAGCTTGAGTACGTGACATATAACTTGACCTAGGATCACTTTTGAGTTTTAATAAGAATTGAATCAGAATCTATGCTTCACCTCTTTTCTTAATTGATTAGTCAAGAGATTGATAATTGGTTAGGTTTAGAGAAATTAAATCACTAAGAGATTAGGGTTTAATTAAATAAGATTCGTTGGGAATTGATCATACTTGTTAAAGAAAAAACTGAATTCAACAATTAATAGCTTAGGGTAAAACATCTCCAAGTCCTCAACTCACTTCATCACTGTTTTCTTAAATCTTATTTGATATTCTTCAAGGCTCACGTTACTAATTTGCAATCATTCACTGATTTGTTTAATTGAATTCCAACTTCTCTGTTTTAGTGATTTGGTCTAATCAAAAGGGTTAATTAACTATTATTGTTTAATCCGTCAATCCTCGTGGGAACGATACCCACTTACCGTGGTATTACTTGATACGATTCGGTATACCTGCCGAGTTTAGGATTGTAAAATCCGCATCACAGTCTCACTTGTTTTTCTCTATTTTCTCTTCTCTTTTTGCTTAGGGACAAGCAAAATTCTAAGTTTGGTGTGGGCCGTTCCATTACATTCCACTTTCTTCCTCTTCAAGAGAGCTTGGAAAACAGAGAATCACAAGGTTGTATCATTCCTTCACTACCTTTTTAACTTTTTTTTCTCTGTTATTATGGAATTACTTGATTCTTGATGCATGACACTAGTCATTATTGATCTTGCATCACCACTAAACTTAGAGTTTTGTCATCTTCAATAAAGCATGAATCATGAAATAAAAGGAATTTATGTCTTTTACTTAAGAAAGGAGTAGAAATATATATAAGAAAACAATGGTTTTTATGACTAGAAAATATCCTCAATGCTTCAAGGTGTTTGCCTCAAGGAAGTACACCATGAAGGAGCAGAAATTTAGAGAAATATTATTGAGTTCGGAGAAGCTACAAAGTAGCAAAAAAGAAATTGAAAAGTAAAGATAACATCTCAAAAAATCAAGGCTCTGAAGCATCAATTACCACAAAGGGTGAAAAAGAAAAAGAATAAAAATCAAAAGATACCCAAGGTTATATGCTTGTGCTAAAATGTGTCGGGGAGAGGCCAGAATTACTAGATCCGAGGGGTGTTTCAACACCCGACAACTTGATCCGAAGGGTTCGGAATTGTCGATTGAAAGCTTATCCTAAATAGCTGCCCCAAGACAAGACAGTAAGAGTCAAGAAAATCCCATCCAAAGGAGGGACCATTCTTAAGAGAGATAACAAAAAGAAAGTGAAAAAGAACACTATAATACTATCCGAACATGAGGTTCCAACATGGATAACTTCTTAGTTGCAAACTCAATTCATTAGAAAAGGGCAAGAAGTATAGTCATTCAAATCATTGTCTTTAATCAGTTACACTCCTCCTTATTTGAACTTAATTGATACATGATTCTAGTTTGCTTGAGGACAAGCAAAGTTTAAGTTTGGTGTTGTGATGCGTGTGCATCTTTCATGGTTTTAGGCCCTAGTTTCTTGTGTTTTAAGTAAAAATCTAGCCTAATATTCAAGTAAATTAGCTCAAATCCTCATCAATTACTATCTTGAGTATTCTGTTATGTTTTTACAGGAAGGTTAAAGAAAAGAAATTAGGAGCAGAAAACAGAAGATGACTTGAAGAAGAAAGAAAGAAACAGAGGAAGAAGAAAGCAAGAAACAGAGGAAGCTTGGAATCAAAGAAATAGAGAGCTCCCCAAGCATAACAAAAGGACAACCATGCTTCCATGATACCAGCAAGTCACGTTTGGACCATGTCAGAGACATGACATGGCCCAAACGTGACTATCAGAAGGGTTCACAAGGTTTGGGAAGCTTGCCAAGCATGCACCAGTGTCACGTTTGAACCACGCCTAGGCGGTGGACCACACCTAGGCGTGGCCCAAACGTTACCCACCTCAGGCAAGACCGAGCCCTCAAGTCCACCAGCATGTCATGTTTGGACCACGTCTAGGCGTGGCCCAAACGTGACCCAGCCTCCACCTAGTCCTAAGGCCACGTTTGTGTCACGTTTTAGCTTGGCCAAAACGTGACCCAAACGTGAGGTAACCCAAGCTCCCCAACCACTCCAAGCAAGGCCATGTTTGGACCAAGTTCCAGACTTGGCCCAAACATGGTTAACCTCCTCAAGCCCAAGGATTTGCATAATTTTGTAATGCTCCGTAATTTTGATCTCATTAGGTTTCAGTAGTCATTATAAATAGTTAGTTTTTAGGTTAGCAGAAGACATTGAGTTTTAGTTTTTGATCCAGGGTTCTAGATTTTCTCTCATCACGTTTTCTCTATTTAAATTAGGATTAGGATTTATGAATTCTTCTCTTTTCTTCTCTGTTGTGTTACTCAATACCATGAGTAACTAAACAATTATCAAGCCAGGAATGAGGGCTTTGTTCATCCAAAGCATGAATACTTAATTTGATTTCACATTTCTTGAAGTGCAAGCTTCATCAATCAAAGTTCAATTTCTCTGTTCTTCAAATTACAGAATTCGATCTAGCCGAGAGTTAATCAATTATGTGGCTTTCAATTTCATGTTTTCGAGAGGAACTTAAATTGATTGTGTTTGAGAATTGTTCTTCATGTTTTTCTAGTAAACTAGAGATAGGGAATTGATTAATTGTGCAAATGTTTTTGTGAATCTCAATTAGGGTTAATCGGATTAAGTAAGTGACATAAAACCTAATCTGTGATCTCTCTTGTAATTCACATAATTGAACTAGATTTAATCTTAACCTCTGTCTTATTTAGTTAATCAAGAAATTGATAATTAATTAGGATTAGAGAAACTAAATCACTAAGAGATTAGGGTTTAGTTAATTAGGATTCATTGTGATTTGATGATTACTTGCGTGAGAAGAATGTGATTAATTAAATTAGGGTTTTGTTTGGGTGAATATCTCTAATTCCTTGGCTTGTCCTCATTATTATTATTATTATCCTCATTGATTTTAGCTTGCTGCCCAATTTTATTATTATGTTGATTTAGTGAGGTTTTGTGAGATTTGCATGATTTTATTTGATCTTGCTAGATTTAGATACACCATCTCTTTGTTATTTTGATTTGTCTAATTAAAGAAACCAATTAATCATTATTGCTTAATCCATTAATCTCCGTGGGAACGATACTTTACTCACTTACTTATTACTTGATATGATCCGGTACACTTGCCGGTGGCGAATCCAAAACTCTGCAAAAATTTCGAGCATCATTGATCAATTCACTTGTTCAAATAACATGATTACAATATAATATAAAATGCAAAGAAATTAAATTAAATTAGTCAATGTCAGTTGACAATATATAAAAAAATTTAATTCATTTATAATTATTATTAACTAATTATTAATTATTAATATTTTCTCAAATCAATTTCATGATTAGAATGAATATCAATTAAACCGAAATCATACTAAATGATACCAATTGCCAATTGGGCGTGGTAAGTTGGCTTAAGTTAATTCTCCTTAATTTTAAAAGAAAAATAATTAATTTATCCTTTTATTTTTTTCATTATACTTCCACTTATTTTTTTCTGACTTTACCTGCGACGACTATGTAAAATTGTTTTTTGTAGTTTGAGGCTCTGAAATAGTTATAGAATACACATTTTCACAAGAGTAAATCATCGTTACTGTCATTAAAATTTTAAAAATTGATAAAAGTAACGTCTAATTTTATTAATGATAAAATATTCTTTGATTATTTAAGATGGATTTTTCTCAGGGAAAGAGGTTTTGTTGTATAGAAAAAATGAAATTTTTCGTGTGTTTATGGAAGGTGGACGCGTGGATTACTGAGATCACATGGAGAACATCTTGCAGGTGGTGGGCCACTGTTGGCTTGTGGGGTATTACATGAGCCAATGTGGAAGCTGAAGCAAATAAAGCCATTGTTGTGGGATGGGTTGAGACTATGGGCTGAGCCTTATATAATCAGAAACAGAAAGCAAAATGTTAGTAGTCGAAAACAAAAAAATTGCATGTCTTCTTAGGTTGAGTATCTTTTTTTTTTCATGTTGATGTGTTCATAGATTGTTTGAGTATGTTGTCGAATACTATTGAATCAATATTAAGAAGTAATTATGGAGTCAATAATTAAATTATTATCTAAAATTTTAAAAAAAAATTATCCAAAATATAAAAAAAATATTATTATCCAAACATAATAAAACTGATCACCCACGTAATATATGAGTTATTATCTATAACTCATCTACAGTCAACATCAATTGCATTGACTTTCAAATATATTAGCTTTCAAGATTTTCTCTATATAGAAATATTTATCAAAGATATATTAAGGAAAAGACTCCAACTCGAGATGTTTTTAGAGAAAAGAGACAAATATTATTTGTGCTACATCTCGAGCTTTTTTTTTTAATGTGTTAAGAAAAATAATATTTTAGCATTAAATTCACATAAATAAAATTACCATTTTAAGTTAATGTTGTTATTATGTTAATTTATAAAAAAAAATGCTAAAAAAAATAAAGTAAGAATGTGTAAATCACTAAATCTGAACTTTTTACCGGTATAAATTAAATTTTATATTTATTTATTTATTTAATTAAGAATATATGCCCAGTGAATCTAATTAATAACGTTGATCATTGCAGTAACAACACAATTTTTTTATTGTTAATCTTATGAGAAAAATAATATTTATGATTATTCATCGCTTCATACAATTACATAAATTTCATTATGGCTTACCCATAATAATAATTTCTCATTTTTCATCATTGCAAAAAATTTATTTTATTTAAAATTTTTAACCACTACATTTCAATTAATTTAGCTTATTAATTTCGATAAATATTTTTGCTTTTTACAATTGAATTAAACATCATAATAATTTAAAATCGTTAACGCATTAGTTTTTGTGTTCACAATTATTGCTTTCTCTATAAATTTAACTTCAAAATATTTTTATTTGAGTTAAAACTTATTTAAATTACAAGGTTCAAGAATAATAAAAAATTTACACTCTATAAATTTTTTTTTTAACTTTATTATTAATAGGAACACATAATTATAAGTTTAAAAATGTTAAATCTGCTAGATTTAAGGGAAAAAAGAAATACGGACCTAATGCAATAATTTGGTACTACTATAAGAACAAATAGAGTAGTTAAACAATTATTTTCTCATACTAATTTTCTACAATTTTATTTTAACCAGATTTTATTTTTCATTTAATTTTGGATCACCACTTTTTATTTTTAGGCGTTAGACAAACACTTAGCACCAATTATAATAGGGGTAATACTAACGTGCAGATGTTTGTTGGGTGAAGAGAATGCAGAATATCATTTAATGGTAAAAGATCGAGAGATGGACCATCAAAAGTCAATGTGTGAGATTCACTTTCTTAACATATTCCTTCACTCTACCCTCTTCACAAGAATAGCCTTTACATCAAAGAAAAAGCTTTATAATAGTGTTTTTTATAATTTTTTTTTAAGAAAAAAACTAGGGAACCAATACATTATGATCAATAGGGAGCCAACACATAGTTACGGATGATAATTCATATAAATTTTGGATGATAACTTAATTTTGCATATATGAATTACGGATGATAACTCATATAAAGTTTGAATGATAACTTAATTATTGGCTCTCTAACGTTAATTCCGTAGCATTATTCTTTTTTAAAAGTCCCCAAATTTTTATTTTTCTTTTCCTTCTTAGGTGTACAGCCTTTTCCTATATAACCCCTAAACCCAACAAGCAAAAAAAGGACCTTCCTCCCAGCGCACGCCACACCCACCTTGGCTCCTCGCATCACAATCATCCTGATAGCCATTAGGCCACTAGCTTGAAGACAATTATGTCAGAGAATATTCCCTTTGTCTTTTCCCTCCTCTATACCTCTTTACAAAAATCTTTATAAAAATATCTCTGTACGAGTATGCACCTTTAAAGATATGATAAAATTTTTAATTAAGAATATCTTTTTACATTTTTAAATAGTTAAGAGAAATTTTTTTATAGATGTTTTTATCGACTTATGAAAATTTAGAGGTAATATTAGTGGTTTATTTATTTATTTTTTGAAAAGTACTACCGAATCAACCTTAGGGAGCCAATAAATTTTTATCATCCAAAACTGATTAAAATTATCATGACAAGTTATCATTCGAAACTGACCAAACTTATCATCCGACTACAACCACCAACAACAACACTAGCACGACTACAACAACAACAATAACACCACCACCACAACAACAACACAAAGAAGAAGAAGAAAAATGAAGAAAACACAATTGTCAACCCATAGCTTCCACAGATTGGAATCGTTTTTATCTTTCCAATGTTTATGCCGATCTTCTTCGTCGGAATCAGAGTCAGATTCGGAGCCCTTGGAGAAAAGAAGGAGAAGAAGTAGTGAGAATCATCGACCTTGACGACAGTTTCGTCCTTGGCGAGGCCATTGAATCTCATATGCAACGTGAGCGTAAACGGCGACAGCGCTGTCACCCAGGCAGAGGCAGATGATGAAAAAGTCTCTGAAAGCGAGCTCGTCGCGTGGTGAATGTCGATGAGGTTGAGATGGCGCCGAGGAGAAGTACTTCCTCGAAGAAGCACGTCAAGCTCCGCGCGGCCGTAATTAATTTGCTCCTTAAGCTTTTTTTTTTTTAATCCTGTGAACCTATTGAAAGTTGTAAATGTAATATTAATATTACTTATTTATTTATTTAGAGTAAACCCCCTTCCCGACCCCTGGACGTTTTAAATTTGGACTTGGCGCACCTCAACAATTGGAAACCCCCAACCGGCCCTTTTTAATTTTAGGAATTCTACAAATCGACCCTCGAGACCGGCTGCTCATGGGTGACCAATGTGACGTGTCAGTAACGATCCAGCGTGGACTGACTCTTGCCATGCGTGAATGGTTCTCACCTCAAATTGGGACACATTAGCCCATCTTACTCATCTAAACGGCGTTGTGGGTTCCTACTTTGTCTTATCCCCATTGTTATGAACCTTGTTAGTCTCGTAGCACAGATACTCAAGAGGGGGTTGAATTGAGTATCTCAACAACAATAAATAATTTTTGCGGAAGCTTAAAGTACTTTGAAAATAAATTGCTCAAATGATTGTACTAGTATTTTTCCAAGGACTTAAGCCACTTCTTAAGTACTTACAAGGAGCTTGTACTTTCCAAAACACTTGTATGAATATAAATAACAAGAATATAAAAGATAAAGATAGAGATACGATACAGAAGAGTTTAAGTGGTTCGGCACAATTTCCA
>JASCZI010000976.1:6967-21265 GCA_036250425.1 Stylosanthes scabra | reverse complement strand
GGTTTATGGCGGAAAAGGTGAACAGAAGCATAGGCATATTCAATTTGGAGGCAGTGCTGAACAGGTGCTCTCATTTATTATTGACTATTAGAAATTACTCCCCCTTCAAAAAAAAAAAAAAACGTTAAAATGTATTTTTGGCCCCCCTATTAAAAAATGTCTGTGTTAGTGCGTACTTGTCTAAACATTTTGAATGTATTTTTTATTGTTTATTGCTGTAAATTTGTGCTATTGATGAAGTCATAACTAACAAGCATTTTCTCTCCTTGTTTTTGGACTATTTCAAAGATTTTCATACTTCTTGTTGTAACTTGACTTTTTGAGCAGGTAGCATTAGCTAAACAGAGAGTTGATGAATATATATACTCTCAGTTGATACAACAAGCTGGCACTCAATAACCAACGTAAGTAATCAAGACTTTGGTCAACTGAAAATGTAAAACTATTGTTAGAATTAGCAAATAGCAAACAAGAAAAGCCTTGTCCTTGTAACAGTTACAATTCTTCACTTCCTGTAATTAACCCCTTTTTCCAAAAGGCAAGATTTTGTGGCTCACTGACAGTGAAAAATTGCTTAGCATTCTAGTTTATTAAATCGAATTGGTCTCATTAAATGATTATTGGAAACGAATTCATGTCTGGCTTACATTTTTTCTTTTTTGTACCCTTTTTTCTACAAGCATGGATGATTCTAAAGAAAGTTGCAGCTTTAGTTTAGTTTGCTGGCTTGATTACATTATTCATGTCATTCTGTATCTGTGAACACCTGCTATGATTTCTTCTGAAATTAATAGATTTCTGGTATATTCAGTTTCCAAAGATGACAAACCTGGAAAGATTCCTGTGTATCAATCAATCCACTGCCATGAATCCCAGATTTGTTGGTTCCCTTCCCCTTGTCCCTTGGGTCTGGTTGCTCGTTTTTGGTTAGTAAGATTACAATGTTGACTTAATCAATAGCTTTGATTTGCTATATATATATATATATATATATAAAATAATATTATATTATAATTGTAGTGGATATTCAGCTGTTTATTTTGGAATTTCTTTAAGCTTGTACCATATCAAATGTTTTAGTATAGTTCAAGATATATATGGCTTTTAGTATAAAATTAGAGTACTCCCCGCCTGGTTGTGCGGAATGTTGAATCGATATATATATCTACTTTAAATATTTTTATGATATTATTTGAAGGATTAAAATAATTAAGGTTAGTAATAAATTTATTACGTCTTGTTTTCTGTATAAACCTTATACAAAACATAAATTGAAAGAAATGTTTTTTCTTTTTTCTAAAAAAAAAAAAATAAAAATTGCTAAGTTATTTTGCAATCACTATCTCAATGTTTTTAGATCAACTTACTAAATTAAACACTTATCAATTAATTGATCTATATTTTGATTAAAAAAAAAAGTTTAGCCGTGCACTTGTTAGTTTTAATAAAAATTCAAACATTTTTTAATTAATAGTAAAATTTTCTATATTCTGCTCTCAATTTTATGATAAAATTTTTTCCTAAATTTTTATCTTTCATTTTCTAAATGTAATATTTCAAATTTTATATTTAAAATCTAAAATCTTTTTTATGATAAAATTAAAAAAAAAATTATATTCTTTTTCGTAAATCTAATGGTTGAAAATTTTAATTTGAAATTAATAAATCTTATTTTTATTTTAAAATATCATATTAACTTTTTTTTATAAATTTAATTATTTAAAATTTAGATTTAAAATAAAAAATATTAATAAAAAAATTATTTTTAAATTTGTATTTTCATTAATTAGATTGAATACTTACCAACCACTTACTATGTACTATTGGATTATTATATATTGGGATGTGGATTTTTAGTTTCTCTTATTTTCATTGCTTGACACGTGTCAAGCAATGAAACTATTAAAGAAAACATAAGTTGTTACTTAATATAAAAGGATTGTATTTTTTTAATTTGTATATAACTATATATTTAATAATGTTTATTTTTATATTAATGGTGTTGCATAAACAAAAATATAATTAATTTAAATATAAGTAAGTATAAATTAAAGTTAAGACAAATTAGACAAAAAAATTAAGATAAATTTAATTACCAACATTTATTTGGGGATTTTTCTTGAAATAAAATAAATAAAATCATTATTTTCTAATAAAAATTAATTAAACATTAACTACAACATACACGAATATTACCGACGACCAAGCCGTCTAATATTACCGATGGCTTCGCCGTTGGTAATAAGGCGTGGGTAATAAATCCGTTGGAAATAATTACCAGCGGCCTCGATAAACAGTCGGTAAAATTTTATTGATGGCCAAGCCGTCGATAATACTCTCGTTATATTTTAATTATAATCGTAATATTACTGACGGCTCCACAGTCGTAAATGGCGAAAAAATAAATTTTTTCTCATATTATATACGGCCTTGCTGTCGGTAATATTGGCGTTGGCTGGAACCAAATTTTTTTATTTAATTTAATTATCCATATGAACGTGTTTTATGCTAATTTACTCGAAGCTGAATATAAAAATATCTTCAATAAATAAAAAGTTCAATAATTTAACATAAGAATGAAATAAACGAAAATACATACAATAAAGTAATATCATATTCGTTCTAAAATACAAACAAACCCTAAAATTAAAGTCTCAGACATAGTCGGAGTCATCCTTGGGCTGAGGGGGAGTCGATGCTCTGGTCAAGCTGCGGTGGGGGACTCTGGGATCGAGCAGGAGGTGGTGGTGGCAGTGGAGGCCGTGGGGGAGGCATGTCTGGCATCGCCGCTGGGAAGATCCGTTACTCCGCATCTACAACAGGAAGATGTACATGTCGGAGTAAGCCTTTCTCAACTGGAGACCTCCTGCAACTGCGTCTGGACGGTGGACTCCAAGGTCCGAACCTTCGCCGCACATACGACCTCCAAAGTAGCTACCCTCTGAGCATGCGCCTCCGCCCGCTGTGAAATCTCCTTGTTGAACAGGGTGACCTGCTTTCTAAGATCAGGTGGACCACTAGCAATGTCGTCATCGTCAGGATCCCCAAACAACGGTGGGTATTTATGCAAGGGAACCACACTCATGCCATAGATCCTACCCTGCTTGCAGTCGCCCACAATACGTGTCCACACCTCGTCCTCGTCGAGCGCCGGGGGGG
The DNA here is from genome assembly GCA_036250425.1 of Stylosanthes scabra. Lineage (NCBI taxonomy): Eukaryota > Viridiplantae > Streptophyta > Magnoliopsida > Fabales > Fabaceae > Stylosanthes > Stylosanthes scabra. The sequence goes on along the minus strand of JASCZI010000976.1, from coordinate 18,106 downwards.
GGGGGAGGGTTGGACCTCCTGCGTCGATGATGGCCTGACGCTCATCCTGTAGCCTCTTCAACTCTGCCAAGAAGGCATCCTAAAACAAATTCTGATTAGTACGTACGACAATGTAGCATCAAAGAATATGAATGAATTCTTATGAAGTTTAAGATTTACATTGACATCCTCTGATCGCTTGTCCACCCACAACCGATCATTTTTCCGTGTGTGGGTCCTCACAAACACCTCACTCTGTGTGGGTGTTCGTCCCAACTCCAACGTCTGCTGAAAAGAACGTTTATACCACAAACATATTGTAAATAAATATGGAGCTCCATAATAAATAATCTTAGAGTTTTACTAAAGGTATACATATTAACGTATCATCCTCTATCTGGTGGCCTCGTACGTGGTGGATCCCCCCTGTATAAAGTGATCCACCCGTCGAGGACGCCCTGTTCCTCTTGTTGACCTACTTCAGCTTTTTGAAGTCTTCCTATCGCCAAAACTCTACCAGCATATCGAAGAGGTCATCCCGTATCCACCCCTGAGGTGCCCCTTGTTTCGAATCTCGTACATCAACTCGCGGAGTCTCTTGAAGCTCTCATCTACCAAGACTCATAAATCTTGAACTTGTATCCCCACTGTAATAGAAAAGAGCCTGAAAATGAAAACAAAGATTTGTGATACATGTAACTCCAAATGTTTCCTTAAGTTTCCTCTCTTGGCATCAACTACATAAGAGCGAAATTTGTGTGGTCTTTCACCATTTTGAGCTTCTAGTTTCAACATTCCACCCATGATGCAACTTGAATCATGTAGCCACTCGACATTCATTTCCTTCTTGTCCAATACCCCACAAAGAGCTTTAAGTTGACCATCCATTTCTAACAAACCATAGTGTCGTGGGCCATTGAAATTCAAGTCAGAGAGATTTACTCACTCAGAGTGTAATTTGGATGGTGACTTGGGAGGGGTTGCTTCAGATGAAGCGGAATGAACAATCTCTATACTCCTTGGCTCTTTTTCCTTATCTTCCACCTCTTGTTCAACATCTTTCGCCTCTTAATCTTCATGTTTCTCTTCAACCTCTTCTAGGCACTCGTGCACCTCTTCACGATTAAGACTTTCAACATCCTCTTCATGTAGCAGTCCGTCCTCCATTCCTTCTTGGTTGACACATCGAAACAAAGTAGGAATGCTTCCCCTTGAAGATAATAGTAGTTGAGAGGAAAGGTCTCCGGAGTTTAAAGGTTGAGAGATGATTGAGGAGTTGTTGAAGTTACTATTTGCAAATTGGATCATAAGATGAATTACATTCAGTTGTAAGGTGGTCACTTGATTATGATTCGTTTTTGGGCTTTCCAAAGCTCTTTCCTTTCTTGACATAACAGCTGAAGAGCTTCTTCGATGTCAGTTTGAGAAGTTGGGTATGGTGGTGAAGGATCTTCATATCCATAATATGCATCACCATATCCGTTGGATTGATATGCGTTGTATCGATGAGCATGGTGTTAGTAGGGTGGAGGTTTCCATGGAGTGTATTCTTGATCGTACAAGTAAGCTTCCTCCATCACTTGCTTACTGAAGCCTTGGTGAACATTGATAATAGTGATATTCCCTGTTTCACTTAGAAAATGCCAGCATAGATAAAACAACAAAGAAAACAACTACTCTAAAAATCAAATAAACAAATTATTTACACTATTAACATATTCACACACAACAAAAAATAGACGCTCATTTTCAATTCTCCTGCAACGGTGCCAAAAATTTGATGTGGCCCCCGAGACCGATTCAGAATTCTTTAGAATTCAAAAGCAGTAGTTCGTTGCAGATAGCTTCGAACCAGATTACGAGAACCTTATCAAATTTAGAAAAGATGTGCCACAAGATGCCATCAATTAAAAATACCGAATACTGGACTCAGGTTGTTCTCCCTAGGAGTTGAAAACATAGGTTTGCTTTTGGTTGAGAAAAGTTCGGGGTTGCAATAGATGTGGATTGAGAACAGAGAGCAAAAAGCAGAATATGATAAAAACAAGAACTAAAATGTGCTTGGCCTTGGGTTGAAGTACTGTGCATCCCTATAATCACTGTCTATACCAATTTAGATGGACTGTCACTTAAAGAAAATTAGCCACTCTGTCTAATGGTCGAGTGGTGGAGTTAGCCCCTATCCAAAGATTTTAGGTATACTCAATAACGTAAGACTAAGGTATTCGGTGAACTCGAATAACTCATCAAATCCACGTCGTTAAGATCTTCCCGTTATTGGCAGGGACGTAGTGTTAACGGCATCGGAACTAACCCCGGCTCCTCCTATCCGTGCCTTTAGGAACCGGTAGCTAAGATCATCTGCACACTTTAACCCATGACCAAGACACAAGATCACTACTTCATACTAGCAATAATCATAATAATAGAAATAAAATAGGCATAATAATAAAGAGACATAATGAATAATAATAGGATAACTACGATTGAAAAGTAAATTAGCAGAGTAACGAAGGTAATATTAATTAAAAAGACATAAAAAAAGTAATTTTTTTGGCTAATGTGGCTTCAAGAAAATGGAAATCCTAAGAAAAACTAAACTAAGAGAGAAAATGGGAGAATAAGAATTCCCAAGAAACTCTCCAAGAATTATTCAAGACTTATGATCACCAAAAACAGGTCTCAAAAGGGGTATGTGTTGAATGGGGTAGCATCCCTCTTATTTATAGGCATCCATATGACTTGAAATTCCCTTTTAAACCTTTATTTTGCTTGCTTCCCACACACCTGTGCATACATACCAAGTTTCTGTGCGTACGCACAGGTGAGAAAACATGACTTGCACGTCACTCCAGTTTGTGTGCGTACGCATCGATGGCCTGTGCATGCGCATATGGAACATATATACACTGTTTTGAAGCTCTAGATGTTAGCTTTCCAATGGCGTTGGAATCATGTCATTTGGATTTCTGTACTTTAAGTTATGTTAAAATTAGGGTGAAGAGATCAAGATTGACAGCATCAAGAAAATTCTGAGCACCGATCTTTGGACGTTAATTTCTCATAGAATCACTTAGAACCGGAAGAAGTGCTCAACATGAAAGTTGTAGATATTGAATTATTCTTTACAAAGAGTTCAAGTTTTCTCCAATCTAATGACTATAGCTCCCTTTCTTCTCTTCTCATTCTTGCTCCTTTTGCTTTCCATGGCCACTTCCAATCCAATTCTAACCTATCTAGGCCTGAAGCACTTGAACAAACAGACCAAGGTATCGAATGGAATGAGAATTAAGTAACTATATGGCTAAATTTGACAAAAAAAATGCATGTATTCACAATTTAAGCCCTAAGGAGCAACGATTCATGAGTACACTCAATCTCCAAGTATTTAAGTGAGTTTGGTTTGATAATTTGTTTATTTATAGCATAAGATAAACCATCAGAAATGAGTTTATCACATACCAACACTAAATTAAAGTTCTGTTTTAAGTCTTTAGAAAAACAGAATCATAAATTGAAGGACTTTGTTTCTTATAGTGGATTACTAAAAGATAGGTGATATTATATGTAATTTTAGGAAACCAGAGATTCGAAAGTGCTTTGTACCTAGGAGTAAGCGGACAATAAGGGATTGAAAACAAGAAAAATAGTGGGAATTAAAGAGCTGTCAAAGACAGTAAAACAAAATACAAATTAAAGGCTCTGAAGGATCAATGACAAAAAATGGGTGAAAAAGAAAGAATAAATCAATAGAAAACACAAGGTTATATGCTTGTGCTGAAATGTGTAGGGATGAGGCTAGAGTTACTAGATCCGAGGAGTGCTTCCACACTCGGCAACATGAACCGAATGGTTCGGGATTGTCGATCAAAAGCTTATTCTAAATAGTTGTCCTAAGACAGGACAGTAAGAGTTAGAGAATCCCATTCGAAGGAAGAAATGAGCATAAAGACAAGAGCAAAAATAGTAAAGAATCCACAAAGTTATTCAAAGTTTCAATCCCGATAATGACCAATTCTGTTAGTTGCAAAATATTACTAGAATCAAAGGAAGAGTGAAATTACACATAGCTAGACCCTTGATTTAGGTACCAACTTCAGAATCAATTGAGTTTAAGGCATAATTATGGTTTGCTTGAGAACAAGCAAAGCTTTAAGTTTGGTGTTGTGATGCGTGTGCATCATTCATGGTTTTAAGCACTAGTTTCTTGTGTTTTAAGTAAATAATTAACCTAATTACTCAACTAAACTCATAGAATTCTTAATTATACATAACTTTGAGTATTTGGTTAATTGTTTGCATGAATTGAAAGAAAATACAAGAAGAAAAGGAGAAAACTTGAGGAATAAGAAACCAAGAAAAGAATGAAGCTTAGGAGTGAAGAAACAAGCTCACCCTGAAGCAACATCATGGCCACATCTAGACGTGGCCAAGGAAAGGGAAAACGTGATATTCACAAGACAAGAGAAGCTCACCATAGAGTTTCTCAAGCCACGTTTGGACCACACACAAACATGGTCCAAACGTGTATGGTCCAAACGTGACCTCACCAAGATCAAGGCAAGCTCACCAAGCTCACCCTGGTGTCTCATGCACCACGTTTGGTTCGCGTTCAAACGTGGCCCAAACGTGATGCACCTCAAGCTGCCCAAGGCCTCAACAAATCACACCAAGCCACGTTTGGACCATGCCTAGAGATTGATAACCCAGATTGCGGGGTTAATCATTTAGTTAAAGTGAATACACGGAATGATTAAAGTAAAGCCCTACGCTAAGGACCGATGATACACTCAGAATTGGGGAATTTCGCTGGAATCTTTAAATTCAGTGGATTTTTGTGAGTGGAAATGAGTAAGCTGTCAGTTTAAGCTGCGCAGTAAACCGAAACGTTAATTGATATGACAGTACCGACTTGGGAAAGTCAGAAAGAGGATAAAGTGAAAGTAAAAATATAGTAATGTAAATGTGGTTTATCCAAAGCTCATCCAGCAAGTATTAAGGCTAGGCAAGCCACGTTTGGAAGACGGAGCACCACGTCTAAACATGGTGATCAAGCACCAAGTCACATTTGAACCATGTTGCAACATGGGCCAAACGTGGCTCACCCAAGGCTCACCAAATTAAACGTGACCAAGCGAGAACATAAGCAAACCAGGTTTGGACCATGTTCAAACATGGCCCAAACATGGTTCACCATGACAAGTTCCAAATGTGATTTTTGCTCCCCTCTGATCAATCAAGCCCAAGTCTCAAGCAATCAAGTTTTACTGTCAGTAAATTGTAATTCATTAGGTTTAGTTATTTGAGTTTTGAAATTAGGTCAGAGAATAGAATTAGTTAGTAGTATAAATAGGTTAGTAATTAAGAGATTTAACACTTTTGGTTTTAGCTAGTTCTCAATTCTGTATTCTCAAATTTTTCTCAGAATCCTAATGTTGTTGCTCTCGACTATGAGCAACTAATTTTCCAAAATTGAGGATGAGGAGCTCTGTTCATCCCGGCATGGATTGTTAATTCAAGTTTATCTTTTGTCCATTGCAAGTCTATGATTGAATTCAAGGATTAGTTTCTGCACTTCATCAACAAAGAATTAGAATATCGAGAGGTAAATAATTCTGTCTGAATTCAATTTGTGTGGTTGAGAAAACCTATAATGGAATCTGTTTGAAACTTCTCCTCACGTCTAATTACTGAACTAGAGATAGGGATTTAATTGGATTTACAATTTACAATTTGTGATAATTCAATAGAATTAGAGTTAGGTTAGATAAGTGACATAAAATCTAATCTAAAACCACTCTTGAATATCATAGATTAGAACCTGATTTATGCCTCATCTCTATTCTTGTTTAATTAGTCAAGAGATTGATAATTGAATGAGTTTAGGGAAATTTGATCACTAAGAGAGGGTTAGATTAATTGTGGTTCATTGTGAATTAATCATAGTTTGCTAAAGAAGAAAGTGAACAATTGAATTAAGATTTTGTTTGGTGAACATCTCTGATTCCTTGACTTGCTCTTATTATTATTGTTTCTCATCATTATTAAAATTAGTTGCTGCCATAGTTCTAATTTGTGATTTTGTTGATTGCAATTTCACCATACATTAATTATTATTGATTTTGTCTAATTAGATAATTAATCGATCAATATTACTTAATCCGTTAATCATCGTGAGAACGATACCACTCACAGTGGTATTACTTGAGATCCGGTACACTTGCCGGTGCGCCTTGAAACTCCAAAAGGATTTCGGGCATAAAACATATTCCATCCATGTAATACAAATATTAAAAACAACTTAACATTTTAAATCAATACATAATTATACATAGTTAATTTAAACTGTGTTATTTCAATATTTTAAATTTAGTTTAATATAATATGTATATTATTTCATCATTTTTTCCCCCGAACTCCATTTATATTTCATCTTTTTTTATATATTCTTTTGTCATGCATTTATAATTCATCTTCGAATCGCCTCCTTTGTAGGGATGTCAATGGGGCTGGGCGGGGCGGGAGATGCCTTCCTACTTTCTGTCCTCGCTCCCAAAATCTATCTCCGTCCCCGCCCCATTCTCTGCCACAGGGAATTTTTGTCTCCGATTCCATTCTCCGCGGATTCCCCACAAATTCTCCACTCCGAGCTTATTTTTTTAATAATTGTAATGAATATAAAATAAATAAAAAATTGAAAATTTAGTACAAAAGTATTAATATAATGAAATATCATTTAAATATATCTTGTCCAAAATAATAATTATTTAGAACTCAACATTATATTCAGAAAAATAAAATAATACAACATAATGAGATGTAAAATGACTAAAAAACATATACTAGAAACTAATTAATAAGGATATTTAAGACATTTTAAATAGTTCGGAAAATTTTAAAATGCTAAATTACATAAAACGGTACAATATATATTATCTAAATAAGGATATTTTAAGTATTTATTATATCTCGGGAATTCAGGGACGGGGCAGGGGATTCTCCGCTCGGCTCCTTGCCACTGTCTCGGGGGGATTTTGCCCCCTCCCAGTCCCTACGGAGAAAATTCCCCGCCTTCGAGTCCCCATTTAGGGCATTCCCCGCGGGGATCCCCGCAGCGTGAAGAATTTTGATACCTCTACTCCTTTGTTAACAATGGTCACCTAAGTGGACACTCCCATGGAATTCAACAGTATTTTTTGTTTTTAAATTTTTTGGGTCTCTGAATTAAGCAATTTGGTGTTCCTTATAATTTCCTAATTCCATTTTTACAAGAAAATTTTTTGGGCAAGCCCCACATAAGATCTTGGCCGAGTACAACATGAGACTCACCTTACTCGTCCCTCCTATGGCCCAAACTTATTGAGCCGACCACACACCTCCCACCGGCTCACTTACAAGCTGCCCCCGGATTTTGTTTTTCAACACCCACTGAATGGACTGGTCGCTAGACCACCTACTTCGACTCTTGTCCATGTACACCACATGCAGTCTCTCTTGTTCTGCGCCTTCCAATTTTTCAAGCATTAAATCTCAATGGCACTGCTCAGTAGAACAAAATGGTCCATGGAGGTACAATAGAACATGTGAAACTTTTCTGATAGAATAATGTTTGTACTTTTGAAAAGCTCAATAACCTTTTCTAAAAAAGAGATTGAGACTGGAAGAGTGAGATTGACAGATTGAGACTGAGAGACTGTAACTAAATTAAATTTATGTATTGTGTTTGGTTTAAAATGTACAAAATTAAGTTGTGTAGAGACTAAAAAATACAAAATAACTAAAATACCTTTTTTTTTCATAAAAAAAAATACCCAAACCCCCTTTCTCTCCTTCTTCTTCCTCTTCCCCTACCTCCGAGGAATAATGGAACCCCACCACCTCACATAACATTTAAAACCGTAAACCTTAATTAGATTCAATGGGATTATTTCCTGTAAGTAATGGTACTCTTGAAATTTGTATTGTACTAATCCTTTGAATTTCTCTTTGTTCATTATCACTCAAAACTGTTTCTCTTTGTGCCTGCCTTTCCTCTGAACCACCTGTGTTCTTCACGGTGCTTCCTGAAAAATGGACACGGCAGAGAAAATATATGTCAAACACATACCAATGACGTATTTGGCACATCACTCTACTTCCTCTGCCGTCACCACCAGTTCCGCTTCCGCTGCATCCAACGGCTGAGTCAAGGCTCACTAGTGTTCCATCTGTCACAAGTCTTTCCAACCGCACAGGCCTTGGGCGTTGTCACTACGAAGGGGCGCGACTGCTTCTGCATCAGCATTCGCCGCTGCTGGCCGTGCTCTAACCGCCTCAGAAGGGATTGGGTCCACCGTTAGCCACTGCGACTTCGATCTCAACCTGCTTGCTTTCCCAAACTTCAACAAGTTCTTCGTTCAAACCATTTCATTATTGTTTATTGTGTTGTTGTTGCTGTTTGAGCACAGAGGCCATGGTGGTGATGTGGTGATGTTGGCAGCAGAGAAAGACAGTCATGGTGGTGTTGTGGTTGGTGGGATAGAGAGGGATGAGGTTGGAATTTTGAATGTTAAGTAAGGGCACATTTGAAAAACAAAATGTTATTAAAGTTTCAGTCCCAGTCTCAGTCCCTCAGTCCCTACTATTTTGAGGTATTGAAAATACTGAAATTTTGGGGATTGAGACTAACATTTTAATCTCAATCTCCATCCAACAAACACAATACTTACTCTGAATCTTCCAATCTGAATCCCAGTCCCTTTTACCAAACGCTACCTAAAACGTTTTAAGCTTTTACTTTATAAAAATTTTCTTTTAAAAGATAATTTTTAAAAAATGGTAGCACGTGCTTTGTAAAATCAAATTATAAACTTTTTTTTTTATAATTATTTGATTTAAAATTTTAAATATATAAAATACGATTGTTGAGACGATTTAAAAGTTTGTTATTCTCCTAAATTTAAATTCTAATACAAGTTTACATTTAAAAGAAATAAAAATAAAAGTTAATTAGTTTTAAATAAACGAAGCAATTTAGTATTTTAAAATTCTAATCTTTATATGTGGTTTTTTCTTTTTGGTACAATACTCCCTTTAATATGAGTTTAAAATTATAAAAATAAAAATAAGAGTTTATGAATTCTAAATAAAATTGAAAAAGGTTATTAACGTGAAAATTGAAATTAGGGTTTAGATAAGGATTTAATGCCTCACTTTCTGTGTATTCTTCTGGGCAAACAAAATCAACAAATCAACAATCAACAAATTATACCTAATTGGGAGCTATTAATTTGTTCAACAAAGTAAACGTAAAAGGAATAGAGAAATAAAAAAATATTTTAATTTTTGTGTTATTTGATAAAATTTTAATAATAAACATAAACAAATAGAAAAATCAAATAAATATTTTTAATATAAAATTTACATTTTCTAATAATTTTTTATAATTCAAAAATTAATTTTATGTGAATAAGTAATTTTGGCTAACTAAGTCCAACTAAGTTATTTATTTATGTTAAATAGAACTTTATTTATGTGCAATTTTTTATACTATTTGACACCGAAATAATATTTTATTTAGCATAAAAATAAATAACTTGGTTGAACTTAATTAGTTAAAATCAGTAGTTAAAATAACATGATAAATTAAAACATATTTTATATATCATATTTAAATTTAAATATAATTGATAAATAAGTAAATATTTTTATTTTTATATATATATTATATACTATAGGAAAGTTTTCCCATGTTACACTAGATTGTATGTTGTCTAATGTTTCGGTCGTATATCCGGTCAGGCTGTTATTTTTTGTCGTTTTATGGATATCTAAATTCCCAAAAATATCCTTATTGATTCTAATGGAATGGCATAAAAGGGAAGCTACTAAGTAAGGTCTCCTGAGTTGTTTGTCGAAGAGTTTTTTCGTTTAGGTAACCTAGTAAATTTCAGCTCGGTGCCTCCTTTCCCTGCTAACTCATCTTATCTTTTACTAATTGGTAAACCCTACCTTCATAATTTTACTTTGTCGGTTGCCGCCGTGTTAAAGGGTGCATGCGATTTTTGTCGGTGTTATCCCAATAACAGTTGTTGTAGTTGTGGTAAGTATTTATGTAATATTCGTATAACGAGTTTTGTTACAGAACGATGCTTGTTTCTCACTTTTCTTCTGTCGTTACTCTGTATCATTGGTTGGATTTAGTTTGAATCTCAGCATTAATAATCTCGTCTCTTTTTTTTGTGATGATAGGTTTCTTCTTTTCGGCGGGTATTCAAGATGGAACATCCCCCCACTTCCGAGGCAGAGGATTTCGACGGGCCTGATGAAAGCAATGGGGTTGTAGTTTCAGCGAATGTCAACCTGCTGGAGTTACTGGTTAGTTCTTTTCGAATAAGGTTTTAAGTAACTTGTTTAGAATTTTATGGGTCTCCTGTTAGTATATTTTTATTTCGATGCCCGTGTAAATTGCTGCACCATTGTAATTGGGTTTAAGCTGCAATGGAATTATACAGGTGCACCTGTTGGACCTCTAATTTGACTACCTTAGATTAGATTTGTTTGTTTCTGAAGATGGTAAATTATTCAATTTTAAAATAGATTGATCTAATGGATCCCAACACTTGTTTTATATGGTTTTACAGTCAGTGATAATTTCATCTTTCACCCGAACGGGTTTAACTTTATTATATTGTTGAGAAATTTTTAATGCTGACTCAATTTATGTTTATTTTTTTGTATCCTGTTAAGGAAATTTTATTGATTTTTATTTTAGCAAAGTGCCGGTTATTCATGTGTATTTCTTCTTGCCATGTTTTCTTCTTCCGTTTATAAATGCCGAATAGGTGGAGTTCTCCAGCTATGCAAGAGGTTTGCAAGGCTTGCTTGTGTGAATGAATCGGACTATAAAAACTGCTCATCAAAGATATTAGATGAGATTAGAATTCTGGTATAAAAATTGACTATCAAAGATATTTACTTATGTTAGTATTCTGCTATAAAAACTGACTATCAAAGATTATAACTATTCAGAATATGCTAAGTTCTTTGATAGTGTTGTCATCATGACTTCTTAAGACTTAGATGATGCTCTGCCTGTGTTGGGAAAGTTTTTTATTTTTGGTTTTTTATTTTGAATAGTTGGGGATTATCAAACAAATTACTAAAAGCTAACATGTGCTG
>JASCZI010000975.1:3328-22706 GCA_036250425.1 Stylosanthes scabra | reverse complement strand
CCTTTGCTCATTTAAATCCTTTAATATATATATATATATATATATATATATATATATATATATAAGGAACAATGCAAAATTAGAAAATGAATTCATCTACAGCTTAATGTTAACTAGTTTAACTTTTCCTTTTGCAATTGATTGATGATATGAAAATTTTATGAAAAAAAATTCAGTTAGCTCGGGTATATTGTCATGAAACCTCTCCACCATAAATAGTCATATTTTTATACGATTTCCGATAGACCCTTTATCAAAAATTTTTTTTTAGGATTGTATGATTTATTGTATAATTATTTAAAATTTATCTTATGTTAATACTTTTTTATACCATATCATAAAATCATTATTTATTTTAAAAATTTTAAAGAGAGACAAACAAAAAATTTTATTTAAGGATTTATCTATCTTATGTTCTAAGGGCATATATTAAGATTACAAATTAAAAAAATTATTGAAAATATAAAAAAATTATATTTATAATATATTTATTTTATATTTATTAAATATATAAAAATTTAAATTTTTCTATTAGGGTTTAGGGTTTAGCTAAACCCTATCTATAATATATAAACATGTTAATAATGATTCTCAAATGTGATGCACTACTAATTCCCACATGGTTTTGTCTATGTTGGACCTGGTCTTTAGTGGTCCTCAAAGAATATTCCATTATGTGTCTTTGATTGGCTCCATGCATGATAAATTGATACTCCACATTGGCCCCAATATTATAACTATTTTGTAGATCAGGTGACACAATAAAATCCGGTCCAACGGTTTATATCATTGTTAGTCTTGTTGGGCCTTTTCTTTTTTGGGCTACTAGTTTTATGCCATTATCTTCTTATTGGCTACTATATTTTTTTTTGCGTGCAACATAGTGTTTATGCTTTTTTTTTTTTTTTTTGCTTACCAAAAAAAATATGTTTATGGTTTTTTAATGTACTTGAAAGAATATATATATACACACACACGTGTTTTAATGCATTATAAGTTCATAATTTGTTTTTTATTTTACTTGAAAAAAAATAAATTATTACAAAAAATTTATATATGTATTTTGAAAAATAATAAATAGTCACCTTCCAATAAAAAATAGAATTTAATTTCAATGCCCTGTTAGTGTAAAGAGCTTTTATACATGTATTCAATTAGATAGTGACACGATAAGAAAAATAATTTATTTTTTATCCACCTCGTGATTAGTCATGCAAATGAAATTAGATAGTGACACGTCAACAAAAATAACTTCTTTTTTCATCCACCTCGTGATTAGTCATGCAAATGAATGGATGCAATTGTACGACTCAGTGTATCAAAATTAAACTCAAAAAAATATATATAGTCACTTTCCAATAAAAAATAATAAATAGTCAATTTCCCATAAAGAAAAAGTATATATATGCATTTACCGACTTACGAGACGGCGCTAGATGCTTGATTATTTTTTAGGTGCTTGTATTTGCGACTTTTAAAATATGAGGACGCTTTTAAAAACATCTAAGACGGAATTTTCCAAATATAGATTGTGCTTGTTAAAATTTAAAAAAATCTAATATAACCTCATTTATTAATAAATACTCATATTTATTTTTACATTTATATTTATTATAATTTTTTAAATTTTAAAAGTTAGTTAAGCAAACACAATATTGTTGATTTTTTGTGCTTATTAAAAGATATTTTTTATTTGATTTTATCAAACACATGTGTTATGTCTTTTAAATACTCTTGTAAAAATATTTTTTACAAGCTACTTTTAGTAAAATTTTACCAACGCAAGTATAAATTAATTCTGTTCAGATATGCAGAATTATCCGAAATGTGTTCCACATGTGTATGTCAGAAAAAAATGAAAAATGTTATCTGATTTGATAAAATTATTAATAATGTGTGTAAAAATATTAAATTATTTGTGTGTATATTATTTTAATACTTTTTAATATTATGATATTATCTATACCTAATTATATAAGGAAAATTCTACCATGAAGATAATTAAGTGTCTTTTGATGGAGATATTATCATATTTAGAAGTTTCTCTCTCTTTTTTAATTGCACATCAGATTTTAATAGTACAAATCAACGATCAAGATTTAATATTCACATTAGAAGACACTTTAGTATCTTCATCACAGACCTTCCCATTATATAATTAGGTTGCCACTATATTAGAAGAGTGTAATTAAATAATGTATTTTAAAACAATGGCAATTGCGTAATTAGCTTTAGAAATATAGTGACAATTAGAGGTAGAGCTGGATATATGAGTTAGGATCTGCGTGTTAACTTGTTTAATTCAAAATTCGCACTATTTACGTATGTAATTTTTATTCATAATTTTAACGAGTTTTTCGATTCGTATAATTTAACTCGCAAACTAAATGGGTTGAACCTGTAGTTTAGTGTACCAATCTGTTAGTCCGCTTTAAGTGCATATAATATTAGCAAAATATATTTACAAATATTAAAATTGCTATTACTTTTCTATGTTAATTGTTAGCATTAAATTATAATTCATAAAATATATTTGGATACTTACTTTTTTTACCATTGGGAAAGAAGCTTGAATTTGATACCTCTATTAGCAGAAGGAAACAAATATCATTTGAGCTACCATTTATTGGCTTACTTTTTTTTGTTGAGAATGGTGTTGTTACATTAGTTTATATTGTAATCATAGATTAAATCATTAACGTATTATTTTTTAGCCACGACCCATCAAAAAAAATTTATTAATAACAATGCAACTCAAAATAATAAATATTGAAAATATACGATTCGGTCTAGCTCGTAAATTGCAAATCAACGCGGGGTGATTACTGACCTCTCTCAATATAACCCATATATACTGCGGGCCAGCCAGACTCAATTTGTTAATGTTTAGACCAATATGAATTGAGTTAAATAGATCGAATTGATTCTTATACCCACTTCTAATTACAGAAAAAAGTCTAAAATAATATTGTTTTTATGAAATATGTTTTATTACTATTAAATTACGATGATATTTTTTAGTGATATTGTTTACCTTTGAAATAAAAATCTCTATCAATTAAGAATGCGTAAAATGACTATTAAAATTTATTAAACATATAGATAATCAAGCAAATGGAAAAGATAATTTTTTTTATTAACTTTCCATCTTTTATCTCTTTTTTAAATTTAAATAATAAGAATTATGGGTAATGCTATTTGAACAAGTGGTTTTGACTACCAAATTAAATTAAGTGATTTATTTCTATACTAAACAGAATATTATTTTGGTGTCAAATAGTATAAAAAAATTGCATATAAATAAAGTTCTTTTTGACATCGAAATAGTTTTCTATTTAGCATAGAAATAAATGACTTGATTAGACTTAATTGGCTAAAATCACTTGTTCACATAAAATTATTGTATAATAATTACACACTTAGATTAAATTGTAAGCATTATTTAAAAAAATTTTCATCATCATACTAAAAATTATAATAATTACATACCTAAATTCTGATATTAAAAAAAAATTCATCTATTTTTTAAGAAATAATAATTAAAATTTTGTTATCCTAATTTCAACAATTAAAGCATGGATCACTTGACCATTGTTTTTTTTAATTTTGATTATGTATATTTGAAACTTGAAAGAAAGTGTTAATGTTTATTCCATTAATTTGTAAAAAAAAAAAGAATTTATTTCACTAATTATTATCGAGTAGAAAACTAATTAACATTTTGGTATTTATTGCAAGTTGTGGGAAACTAGGAATTATTTATCCACTGTTAATTGGAAAGAGTAATAGCAGCGGTTTCTCCAAATTTTATAAATTTAATGTCTTCTATCTCACAAAGAAAAAATTATGAACCAACCTCTGGTCTTACATTAATTACTTTTATAGTCTGATCCTTAGTGATTCAGTTTATACTTTCAGCATGATAGAAAGCTCCCTAACACATATGTAAAAACACCACTAAAGCAACTTATATTTGCCACACATTAGAAAATTAAATAAAATTAATAAATATTTGTTTAAACATAAAGAAGTAGTGGTGTCCCCACAAAATGTCTGCGTCACTCCAGCCATGAACGGACACACAGCCACCAATGAATTCTTATCTTCGTTTGGAAAGGTAAAATAAAAAGTTGGTTTCAATTAATTAAAATGTGTTTAGGGCCACATCCACTTAATTGCGTTGTCGGTCTCTGAAATATCCACCAATGCGTTAATTATTATTGTGTGGATTTTAGCATGTCTACACTCTTTAATTATTTGGATTTCGTTCACTGTCAATGAGTATTAATAATACTTTGATAGAACTAATTAATACGGGTATGGACGTATGGTATGCTATCTTACAAATATTAAAAAAAAAATTGAATGAGTAACCTTAGATACTCTTAAAATTTGAAAATTTTAAGAAGTAATTATTTTTTAAATTTCCTCACTCAAAAGTTTGGGTAGAGTATACATGTATCTGAAGATCTATTAATTGCAAGAATTTAATTTTCATGCATTGTCGTGTAAAGAGTTTTACACATGCATTCAATTAGGTGTTATCATATCACCAAAAGCAATTAAGTTTCAAATCCATTACTTCTAAAATCATATAAATACATGAATCTGATTGGATGATTGTTTAAAATATTTTATACCATCAATGCATCAAAATTAAACTTTAATTGCAAATCGTTTCTCGTTTATTAATTTTGTTTTTTTGGGTTAACAAAGTATTCTTGTTGAAGGAGGGGATGATAGTAGAAGTAGCTTTGGGATAAATTTTGAAGAAAAAAATGAACTAATTATTAACTTTAAAAAGTTAACTATAAGAATAATAGAATTGAAACTTATTTAATAATTTTAAGAATCAAATTAAATGTACATTTTTTTTAATTCTAGAAAAAAAAAACCTATTTTACCCAATTCAATATTTTTTACATAAAGTACGCACTTACTATTTTACTATTTTAACTAGGTAACAACTAACAACAATTCAAATAAAGATAATGGTATAAATTATCGAAAAGATCGAAAATTATCACAAAATGAACCGATTTTGCAATAACCAATTAATATTTTTTTAACTAGACTCACCGATTTGGTTGGTTTTCTTTAGATGAATTTTTAATTTTATTCTCATTTATTGAAAACACTAAATCTAGAAGCGAAATCCCTAACTCATTCACACTGCCTCATATATTTTATTTTCATTGAATCCACTCCATTCTCACTCTCATTGCATATCTTTAAGCAACCGATTGATTGTCTTCTTTTATCAACCGAATTGTCGATTTACATAGTTTGCGATTCAAAATTGAACCAAATTAAACTGAATTTATAATATCCTATGTGAAGATGTATTCATTAATTAGTTCTCGATTTTTTAATTGCACTAATATAATTTTTGATACTGAAAAAATTGCACAATGTTAATTCTTGACATCCTTCTACTATGTTATGATCATTCTAAAAAAAAAAGTGTTATGAGCTAATATAATACATTTTTTAATGTTGAGAACATTTTAGTGCGATTAAAAAATCGAGAATCAAGCAAGGACAAAAATTGGATTTAACTCGTACTTAATATATATATTAATATCAATGAAATGATAATATAAAGGTTAAGTAATATAATCCCTTACAAAATAAATGTTTAATAGATAAATAAATAATTCATAATTTGATGTGATGAAGTCGAATGGGTTGACGACAGGTGTGATTTAACTTTTAATTTAGATCTATGAATGCAACATTGTTAAGATCACTTTTAATTGCAAATATCTAATGAAGAAGCTAATTAAGAGAAGGAATAATCTATTATGCATTATTGAAAAAGTGGATGATTAGGGAGGGGAGGGTGTGATTGAAAGCAGATAGAGACTTATTAAAGGTCTACTTTAGCATAATTTAATCTTAGAACTTTCAAGTTTGGGTGCCCATGATGGGCACAAGGTACCTTAGCTTTGTCACTCTTCATTCCTTCGTTAAAAGGTGATTTAATTCACTTACATAAATTATTATCATTTCTTCTCCGTGACAATAATTTTGCACCTTACGACCAGCATCTCATATATAAACATATTCACGAATCTGATTTAACGTATCATTATTCATTAACGATTAACAACCAGCTTTATTTAGATATGATATGAGTTTGCAACGACTCACAATTCTCTTTTCTTTTCCATTGCTTTCTTCTGGACATGAATATATAATAAGGGCTATTCTTATTCTTTGTTTACGGTGATATCACTTTTTCTACAAATTTAAACTATATATGAAAATAAATATATGATTAATAATTGTACTGTTTTTTTCGAAAATCAGGAATTATTAAATGTTTTACAAAAGTTAAAAATAAATTTATACAATTTTTAAAAAATCAAAACATAAATGTACTTTTTTCAATAATAATTGATAAGCAGCTGCTACCTCTTTCACATTTCAATGCATGGTAGGTTGAAACTTGGATCTATGACCTAATTAACCCTAACTTACTAATTAATGATTAATATGAAGAATGATATATGATGATGAAGATGATACTTTTAAACATTATTATGTACGCATGTAACCACATATCAAATGTTTTTAAATACAACGAACTATCCAAACTTTTTGGAATCATTAAATAAAGTTCTTAAGTTAATCATCAATAATGAGATGTACCTCACACACAATAAAGACAAAAATATATAATAATTTTGTCTAAACATGGAGGCTAGGAGTTCGAGTAGGACTTGCTAACACAAAATAATCGAGTACAACTTTAACTAAAATGAATTAACAAAGATATAATTATTGTTAGGCCGAATCATGTTATTACTAGCTAAATGGCTAGCTAGAAGTTTTGATATTAGTCAATGGTAGTTTTCCAAAGAGAATTCAAAATTTTGGAATTTTTTTATTTGTATATATACTAATTTGATTAAAGAGCTTGTTTTGTAGTTAAAGTCGTCAATAACAATAATGATTATTTTGGACCAATTAGATTTGAGTTACATGACATGTTACTACGTACTTTAATAATTTCCCTCCTTATCCTTGTAGTGACATAACTTACATTCAAAAGCTCTAATGTCCTTATTAGCTTTCTATACAGTGTTAAATTAGAAATTAGCTAAATCATAATTAATCTTATATGAAACTTAATTAGTTGCTATAAACCTATTCCTAACACTGAAATAATCCTTATTAACAATTAATATTTATTCGTATAAAACTTAACAAATATTTTCTTTAGCTAATAATTAATATAGTTCGATGAAATTTTAAATTAGCTTGTCATGATATCATGTCATGACACTAATTTTCTAAAAAAATTAAGCTAATAATTAAGACAATGCATATATATGAATTGTTATATTTGGTATCAAACTTCTATGACATAAATATTTAGAGTTTAATCATTGTTAACCTATCCAAATAAAATAATTTCAGTCAAATAAAAAGATAAAAAAGACTTATACAAAAATTCACATAAAATCTAAAAGAGACTATTATTTTGTGAGTTGTGTATGTGTTAAAGACGATATATCATAAATCATTCATGTGTCTTTCTTCTATTTATTTAAGTTTTTTTAAGAAGTGGTATTTTGTCATAAAAATTATAATTTTCTTGATACTAATTACTCAACAATTAATTAAAAATTTAAGGAATGTTAGCGGCAACACTTTTAGTATGTTAAAAAAAAAAGAAAGAAGAACTGGATTTTAGTATATAAAAAAAAGGAAGGATGGCCAGTGTCGGTTCAAATATAAGATTAAAAAATGTTGTTTCTCTAAATTTTTTTTAAAATAAAAGTATAGTAGTTACCATAATTCTAACTCACTAATCATTTGTTGTTAAATTCTAAGTGTTTGGTCGAAGAGCTGTAGTTCAAAAGGCATTATCCCCTCTCTTACTGTAAGAGTTCTCGGGTTCGAGCCAGATAAATTTTTTTCCCTAATTATGTTTTCATTGTATAGAACCTTAATCTTAACTTGTAGCTAGAAGTCTCCAATTATTTGATTAATTATCTGTCGCTATTATTACCTCATGTTAAAGAAAAAAGAACCAACATGCCTTCCATCATATCAATATTGCCATATATCATGCATATATTCGATAAGGTGAATAGTGTGTAAGTCACTATAAAGAGTGAGTAAAAAAGGAAAAAAAAAATTGTAACGATATAAGTGGATATAAATATTAAATTTCTTTTTATAATACAAATCTTATTATTTATTTTCTATAAAAATTAAAATGGATTACAGGTGTAGATTCTTAATATTTCTAATAGCATTCACGTTTGTATAATTTACATATGTATTAAATAAATTTCTGAAAAAAAATTGGATGAATTGGAATATAGGAGTTAGCTATAGGGCCTAAAGGGAAATTAACTAAAAGGAGCATTTTCTTCCGACACAGTACCTTCAAATACGTAGTTGTGCCATTATTGGACCACTAATAATAATAATAATAATGGGGTAGTTGTTCGCTTGGCTCATTCATTAGCTACAAATTCTGGGTTTATCTATAACGACTCCCAACACTCAATTTAGTTCAAGGGTTTAAGAAATACAAAAGTTAAGTTTAGAAGAATATATTATCTACAAGAATTTTGCCCCTTATATTTATAATCTTTGATGGCTGAAATTTAAACAAAATATCTTGTTTTGAGATATATGATTCTGATTTTCTATAACAAACCCTTCTTTTGAGCCGCTTTGGTTATCTTACCAAATTAAGGCTAGTCCGCAATATATATTTATATGTTAATTAATGTGGATATCTTTTTAATTAAATAATCAATTAATAGAATAATTAAATCTTTCGGTAATATATTTTTACGGACGTCTAATACTACACTAATTTTAAGTGACAAATATACTACATATTATCGACGGTCGGTCATATTACAATAATAATAATAATTAACGCAACGCAATAACTTCAATCATGTAGACCTACCTTGTATCACTAGGGCAAATCAATTTTCATAATAAATTTTGTTTTTTTAAATATATATTATAATATTATATATTTTATTTTGTAATTAATATATATAATCCCAAATATTTATTAAATATTATTTTTATTTTTATTTAATTATTATTTTTTATTTTATATTTACCCTTTTTAAAATTAAAAATTTTATAACTGTACAAGAATATTAAAATAAAAAATAGATTGCAATTGTTTAATATAAATGTTTAATAAATTAAAATTTTTGTTAATTTATTAAAAAGTTAATAATATCATTTTTTATTTTAATTTAAAAAATAATAATATAAATAGTTTTTTATTTTACTAAAAATAATATTAATAATTTTGTGATTTTATTAAAAATAATAATATTATTATTTTTGTTAATTTCTTAAAAAATAATATTAATAATTTTTTTAATTTATCAAAAATAATAATACTAAGGATTTCCTTAATTTATTAAAAATGATTTTGTTAATTTATTAAATAATAGTATTATTTTATTCATTTATTAAAAAATAATATTAACAATTTCGCTAATTTATTAAAACTAATAATATTAATAATTGTTTTAATTTAATAAAAAACAATATTAATTATTTTGTTAACATTTATATTAAACAAAATTATTTTTTAATTTATTTAAGATCTATATTAAATAATTACAATCTAATTTTTATTTTAATATTTGCGTATAATTATAAAAAATTTTATTTTAAAAAGAGTAAATATAAAATAAAAATAATTAAATAAAAGTAAAATTAATATTTAATAAAATATTTTAGATTATATATATTAATTAGAAAATATAATATGACGTATTATAGGATATGTTAAAAAAAACAACATTTATCACAAAAACTGACATGACCTAGTGGTATAAGAGTAGGTCTACGTATTTGATATTCTTGGTTCGGACTCTACTTAAGTCTTATTTTGAAAATAGACTCTAATTCACGACATCATCAATCCAATCAATATATGGAAAATCAATTATCATTGTGTCAAAAAGATGATACTTAGATAAATAATTTGAAAAAAATAATATTTTAAAAATTGTTTTATCAATAATAACAATAAAGTAAATTAGACCAACTAATAGCAATAGTATGATTTTTTTATAAATCAGCATATTTATTACCCTAAAAATCTAATTACTAATTTCAAATACTGCAGAGACAAAATAAACACGCTCTAGAATTAATAGTCTTATTGAATAACATTAAAGTACATAGTCTTATTGAATAATATTAAAGTACATATCTTCCTTATTATTGAGAGTAACCATCAAACAATTGCTTATATTATCATATATAATAATCATCCAAATAAAATATATTATTATATATAACATGTCTATATTATATGTGTTGTGGCATGGCATGCCAACGTCAAAAGCCATAACGACAATGCCAAGCTTCTATAGACGCGCAAGAATATATTTTAGAAAGGGTTTTAGGTATAATTAAAAATAGGTGTTCTTTTATTTTTACTTGTAATTCTTAAAATATATATAATATTTAGGGATGATCCTAGAAAATTAATTATGCAGGGATCAAAATAGGGTTGATGGTAAGTTAAGCTAAGTTGAATAATTGAGTCATCCAAGTTCAAACTCAATTCACAAAAATGAAGTATGATTCATAATTTGACTTATTAATAATTAGTAATTTTATATAAATAAATGGCAAGTATTTTAACGAAGATGTCAAATGAAAATTTAATTTTTAAGATTAAATTTTGAAAAAAAATAACAACACTTTTATATATAGTAAAATCTAATCATTTAATTTATCATTTAATGGTCAAAATAAAAAGTTTTTATATAAAAATAATTTTAGAATCTCATTGGCAGTATCCATCTAAATAAAATAACTTGAGGAGGAAAAGTCTTCCACTA
This sequence comes from Stylosanthes scabra, assembly GCA_036250425.1. Lineage (NCBI taxonomy): Eukaryota > Viridiplantae > Streptophyta > Magnoliopsida > Fabales > Fabaceae > Stylosanthes > Stylosanthes scabra. The sequence continues at coordinate 11,850 of JASCZI010000975.1, read as the reverse complement.
GTGTAATTGATTTTGACTTACACTCATTAATAGCCATTAGATTTATATTAATCTAAAGACTATTAATGTTTCTTGGAAAACAAATTTTTCACCTTTGATTTGATGTAAATCTAGTAACTATAGTTGATGTAACTCAAAAATCACTTACATTGATGTAAGATTATCTCTCCTCTTATAACTTAAATATAAAAAACATTCATCATTTGTTAAACTTTCAAGCCGAGTTTACTCAAAGTCATACTTGACTCACTTAATACATTATCATAATGTTAGGTCCAAATTTATCGATTTTTAAGCTCATCAGGAGCTCAACTTATTGAGTTGTTATTAACTTGAGTTTGAATTAGCTCATGAGCTAATTTAACTCACTTTCAATCCTAACTAAAAGTATATAAATTGAAAACAAGTTCTACAAATAAGTATATATACAATCTAAAATACATTATACAAACATATTTATTATAGTAAATATTTATCATAGAATTAATTGATAATAGAATCTAAATAAATGTTTTTGGAGCATTTTGAAGATTTGAAAATTTTATTCTAAATTCATTTTAGATATTGTTAATTGTCATTTGATTATTAAAAATAAATAATATTTAGATTCAACTTTTACTTATTTTATAATAGAAATGGAGTATATTTAACAATTCAGTTATTAATATAAAGTCGTTTCTTATAAATTTCCTTTTTCCAAAATTTAGGGCCAAGACTTAAAACCTATAGATGCTTGCGCTCTTTGTATCCATCCTTTATAATATTATAAATTATAAATATGTATATATAAAATTTGATCTGAGAAGTTTTATGGGCTCATAATTAGGGTGTTAATGGTGCGGGCGAGGACATGGATGCTTTTCCGCTCCCCATCTTTGCTCTCGAAATTTCTCTCCATCCCTATCTCATTTTCTATAGGGGAAATTTTTGCTCTCGATATCATTTTCTGCGAATTTTTCATTTTCCATCAGCCTTTAATAAATTTAATAAAAATTTTAATAGAAATTAATAAAAAATTAGTACAAGAATACTAATATAGTGAAATATCATTTAAAATATTTTGTCCAAAATAATAAATTATTTAAAATTCAATATTATATCCAAAAAGATAAAATAATATAACATAATGATATGTGAAATGATTAAAAATATATAATAGAAATTAATCAATAAGAATAATTTAGGTATTTAAAATTGTTCGAGGAATTTCGGAGTTGGGGACGGAAATGGGGATTCTCGCTCGGATCCCGCACCTGACTCGGGGGAATTTTGCCTCCCGTCCCATCCAACCATCCCCATGAAAAAATTCTCCCAGCCACGCTCGAATCTTCGTTCCGGACAGTACCAAAGGAATTCTACTGCGTGGGATTTTTGACACTTCTGTCCACCAAGGTAGCTAGAATCTCGATTAAATTCTTAAAATCTTTTGATATTATGATTTTTAACGAATTAACTGATTTTACAAAATTTATACTAAGTCAGACGGATTTTACGATTTAAATCTTTCTATAATTTTACCTTTTTATATTTTAATTAATTTTTCGATTTCACGTAAAATCGCCATTTCTGTACTTGCTGTCCACAACCACAAAAATGTATCTATATCAGAATGTAACGATACGATGCACTTAGTTTATTATTTGGCTTCAGCCATATGTGTATATTAATGAACCAACTATTAGGCATGAGAATGAAGAAAGTTTCGTGTGTAATAATAATAATAGAATGCATACAAAATTGATGGCACTGATAGTTCCGATCAATGCGGCTATTGTCGTTTATAGCGGGCCATGCATGCATATCATTATATCTTTCATTATTATTATTGAGCTCGCAATGAATCTTCATAAGAATGCAATAAGAAGCTCCCAACAATAAGCATTGAATAATCCAAGTCTTACATCAAATAGTTATATCCGAAAGAATAACTAGAGGTAGTGATGATATGGAAATTATCATTAATATCTATAAATTTATATTAATAATATCTGTAATTATATATTTATAATATTTAATAATATGTATTTAATTCTATAATAATTTAAATAGAAACAAAAATTAAATAAAAAAATTATGACTATCAAATTTTTTTCTAACCAAAATAACACGCATACTCCTTACGAAAAAAAAATGCGTGAAAAAAGAAAGAAAGAATAAATAAATTAAAAGAAGCCTTGCTTATTATAATTAACTAGCTAGTCCTTTTGAATTGACATAACTATAGATAGATAGATGCATCATGCATGTTATATAGAAAAAGATGTGCTAGCTTTGGAGTTTATCTACCTAATCATAATGTGTATATTAGTGAAAGTGAGATTGAATAGATTTTTCCTTTTCAGAATGTCAACTGTGGAACCAATATTTAAGGGAATAGCTAACAATCACTTAATAATTTTTTTTCTTCTTTTTTTTTTTTTTGTTGTAATCCTTACATCTATAATAATCTCTTTTATTTTCACTCTACTCTTTTTCCTCCTCTTCTATGTTAAAACCACGACACTCCATTCCTATCATCAACACTATCACCTCAACCATCACCGACCACTCGTGCCTCTACCAACACTAAAGTCTTAAAAAAATATTTTTTTTAAAAAGGAAGGAAAATCATATTTGTGAAGATAGAAAGAGGAGGGGGGGAGGGGTTTTAAAATCCATATTCCAAATATCCAAACATCTAAAAAGTTTTCCATTTTTTTTATAACACCCAAAAATTCTTATATCCAAACATATGAGATTGCCAAAAAAAAAAGAAAAGAAAAACTAAATTGCAGTGATTTTCCCCTAAATTTTGCGTATATTTTTTTACCTTAAAAAATATGTTACGACGATCAAAAAATTGCTGCAATTTTACAATTTGTATCTCGAACTATTGGAATCAGAGAAGTGATAAACTGAATTTCATGATTAATGACTTCTAACATTCACAATACAATTAAGAGTATTTATAGACTCATCTAGACTAATGTATAACCTCAAGAAAACCAAGAACAGAACACCTAACAAACCAACTAACATGCTTTGACTTAATCAAACCTAAGATTGTAACCAACTTATTCCTATACATACCAATATCCCCCTCAAACTTAGATTGTGGTACAACACAATCTAAGTTTGCCATGGAATTTCTGAAAGAGATGGAGAGATACTGGTTTGGTAAAGATGTCTGCCACCTGATTTTGAGAGGGTATGTGCAACACAAACAACTGTTTTTGTGTAACTAGTTCACGAAGGAAGTAAAGGTCCATCTCTATGTGTTTACATCGGCTATGGTAGACAGGATTTTGAGTGAGTTGCATTGGCATGTGGACTGATTATCATAGTATATGACTGGTGAAGTGTGCTACTCAACATTGAGTTCCTTAAGTAGTTTCTGGATAGCCATGATTTCAGTTTGGGCAAAAACAATAGCTCAGTATTCTGTCTCTGTTGTGCTCCGGCTAAGTTTACTCTGTTTCTGACACTTTCATGCTATAAGATTGTTCCCTAAGTATAGGCAATAACCTGTGACTGATTTTCTGTCATCCATATCTGCTGCCCAATCAGCATCTGCATAAGCAATAAGTCTATAATTAGTACATTTAGAAAAAATTAATCCTTCAATGACTGTACCTTTGACATATCTCAGGATCCTTTTGACGGCTTTCCATTGATTTGAAGTTGGATTGTGCATGAACTGTGAAACTCGGTTTACTGAGTAAGCTAAATCTAGTCTTGTTGTGGTTAGGTATTGAAGAGTCCCAACAATTGACCTGTACATTTTTTAATCTTCACAAGATTCTGAATCATTTTGGTAGAGTTTGAGAGATGAAATCATTGGGGTAGGCATGGGGTTGGCATTTTGCATGCATGCCTTTTCCAAGACCTCATTGGCATACTTTTGTTGTGAAAGATGAATTCTGCCATCCTGCAAATACTTCACTTCAAGTCAAAGAAAATAATTAAACTTTCCTAAGTCCTTTAGAGGAAAGATTGTATTAAGCTTATAAATCAATGCATTTATTTCAGCAGGAGTATTACCAGTTACAATGATATCATTAACATAGCATAAGAAATATATAATGGAATCTAAAGTATGTTTAACAAACAAGGAGGTATCAGATTTAAGATTTTGAAAACCTAGTGTAACTAAAGTATCATGCAGTGTCATAAACCAAGCTCTAGGAGCTTGTTTTAGTCCATATAATGCTTTATTTAACTTGCATACCATGTTCGGATTACCATTATTGTATCCCTCTGGTTGGGACATGAAAACCTGCTCATGTAATTTGCCATTAAGAAAAGCATTATTAAAATCAAATTGACGTAGCACCCAGCCTTGAGTCAGGGCAATGGTGAGGACTATCCTAATTGTGGATGGTCTAATGACAGGGCTATAAATTTCATCATAATCTACACCCTCGGTTTGTTGGAAACTCTTGCCAACTAACCTAGCTTTATACCTTAGTATCTCACCTTTACTATTTTTTTTAATAGCAAACACCCACTTATTGCTAATAGTAGTTGCTGCGGGTGGAGCAGGTACTAAGTCCCATGTTTGGCATTGACTAAGAGCCTGGTATTCTGCATCCATAGCAGCTTTCCAGTGAGGGCAGCCAAGAGCTTGCTTCACTGTTTTTGGTAATTCTTGAACTAAATCTAGTGTAGCAGTGGCAGTAAGGATCCTAGGTTTTGGTATTCTTGACTTAGATCTAGTAAGCATAGGATGTGTATTTGGTTTAGCAACACCACTGTAAACAAATCTCAATTCCACTAATTGGGATTGGCTGTTGTCTAGAGTAGTACTAGGTGCAATATATGAAGAATCACTTTGTGCAGAATTCTCTTCATGAAATGCAGATGATGCATAATGTGACGGTGATGCAATAATGAATTCAGTTTCAGTTGTGTTTAACAGAGGAATAACATGATGAGATGAAGAAATTGAGTTTCTAATAGAGTCATGTATATCAGAAGTAGAACTAAATAAGTCTAAATATGGAAAAACAGTTTCATCAAATATCACATTCCTAGACAAATAAATCATTCCATCCTTATTCATACATGATTACTATCATAACCAAGAAATAAGCATCTTTGGGATCTAAATTCTAACTTATGCTTATTATATGGTCTTAGGTAAGGAAAACACAAGCAACCAAAGACTTTAAACTTTGTATAATCTAGTTTTTTGTGATATATCTCCTCAAAGGGAGAGATAAAGCCTAGACTAGCTGTTGGTAATCTGTTCATGATATATGTTGCTGATGAAACAACATCTTCCCAAAACTGCATAGGAAGATTAGCAGTGGCCAAAAGGGATAATGCAATTTCAATTATTGTTCTATGTCTTCTTTCAACAGCTTAAGCCTGAAAAGCCGTTATCTTAGGTGGATATTCGAGAAATCACGATAATAAACCCGTTTGAAACCGTACTTCTTGTAAAGAGACAGAGGACACTAGGAGCCCGAAACAGAATAAGATATACGTGGAAACGTCACAAATTAATTCTACCCATTGCTTAGGAGAACAGGTTATAAGGTTAACTAAAGTAAGGCATGCATATATATATATACACATAACTAAAGTACGACAATCAGGATGGTCCTGGCGAAGAGTGTTCATCGTTCACAATCCCTGAAATCCTTGTTACAAGTATCTGTATAGATTACCTAGCCAATAGGTTACATCAAAAAGAGAACATCCAAATGTTAAGGAGTTCGTAACCAAAATACACCACTGTATACTCAAAATGCAAAATACTAGGCTACTCAAAACTCAGCCTTCCGCCTGCTTAGCCTGCTCAGACACAGCCAACTAACTGGCGTTCTGATCCTCATCTGTAAATCATATCAACAAACGGAGTGGGAACCCACAACTCCGGGTTCCCAGTACGGAACAAGCGTCCAGAGAATAAAGAATATATTTACTTAAACCTCACAATTAAACACCAAGACACGAGGTATACCAAACAACGCATATAGCAGAAACACGAACAGGTAATACAGACAATGGCAAGTAACAGATATTATACAGTTAGGCAAACCCAAGCAATGTCATATAAGTATGCGTATGATGAATGTCTAGATCCTAATGGCTTGATGAGCTCACCCGGTCGGTTACTTTAGCCAAACCCGACCGGTCCAGTACTAGTCCCGGACCACTATCGGACGCACTTCCCCGAGGACAACTCGCTCGATGCCCCAACCGTTTACGGTCTTTCTCATTAACATATATACTTGGGGGTTTCTTTCCTTTATATTGCGTATAAAACGCCATGTGAATCCAGACATTAGTTCGAAGACCCCCCAGTCATTCACTACGTCCGATAGCCCGCTATTGTCGTAAGCCGGGTCGTTAGCCCTACAGGCCCCCTCATGACGCTTCGACTCACGTAACGTCACCCGAAGGACGTTCATGGGTTCGATGATTAATGTGAAACTAAGAAGTGAACCCTTAAACCACCACCATCATCATGCTCATTTTAAAACACATGTTTTTTTCTTGTTTTTCAAGGGCCAGAATCGGTTCCGGGACGAGGGGAATCGATTCCATGGAGCCATACAGAGAGCTTGTAGCTCCTGGAGGTATATGAATCGATTCTGAGAGTATCAGAATCGGCTCGAACCCTCATAAAACTTTTGTAATCCGTTCTGTGGACATATGAATCGATTCTAGAAAGCTTGGGAATCGATTCTAGGTAGTCGTTCGAGTTTGAAAAAGGAGCTAAGTTAATAGAATCGACTCCCCTAAGAATCAGAATCGATTCATATCATATACCATTTGCCCCTGTCCAATTCCGCATTGATTCGCACACTGCCAGAACCGACTCGTTACACTTAGAAGAATTTCTTGTTGAGTTTCAAAATCACAGAGTCGATTCCAGCCTCAAGAGAATCGATTCGTATTGGCTCGAATTCAATTCTTTGTTTCCTGGACAATTGTGAATCGGTTCCATGATGAACAGAGTCGATTCACAACTGCAGAATTCATCAAGATTACCAATTCTAGGTCATCAGAATCGACTCCCCAGCAGGCAGAATCGATTCTCACGACGTAGAATCCACTCTTTGTGTCAAAAATCCACTTTTTCCCAAACCTTTGTGTTCCCCTAAATCATTCCAAACCTCCATTCATCCCATTTTCCAAGTCAAAACACAATTTCCCAATACCCAACAACCCAAAAACAACCACTACACATTTCACTTCTCAATTCACATTAATCCACCAACCAAATTCTCATGCATATTATCAAAACAAACACATATATTCATATTCAAGCTCAAGCATACATTTCAAACACATAATCAAGCATTTAACTCATGTTTTCAAGCAACCATATGGATTATACTAAGGAATCCTACTCCGTACCTCATGTAGACACTTAGTTACTACCCCGGTTCTTCGGAATTTACCAAATCCTACCCAACTCCTAGCTTGGGTCACCTTGAGGATGTTACAAGCTACCCTCACTGATGCTATCCTTCCCTTCCTCGTTCCTATAACCACAATCCAAGCATCAAGATCACATCCTTGAAGCTTAGGTCACTAACCATGAGAAGAGAAGAATTGAGGGAGGATTCCCAAGTTCTTACCTTCAAAATTGGTATGTGCACGACGAGAGTGACGAAAGCAACGAGTAGCCACTGATTGAATGGCGGTCGGAGCTCCGGAGTGCAAGTTGTGATCAAATTTGTGAGTGTGTGTGGGTTGAGAGTTGAGAGAAAGTGAGAGAATTGAGAGAGGGACGTGAGAGTAGAGAGTATGAGAGTGAGAGAGAGAGTGTAGGTGAGTGGTATGCTGATGAGGTGGCACTTTTGCCTCCTTACTCAGTTTGGCCCAATCGGGTCAAACTTTAACGTTAGGTGTACGTGTTTCTACTCTAATTATTCTTCTAAATATTATTATACTAGGTTACTGTTCTTTGGGATGTCACACCCTTGCTGTTGATGAGTGTGTGGGCAAGATAATCTATGTTTGATCCCATTGGAATCCAAGTAAGTAGAAAAGGCATTAGATAGAAATTCTTTTCCATGATCAGATTGTAAAGCTTTTAATTTCTGACCAGTTTGTGTTTCCATGTAGGTTTTATATGTCTTAAAAGCTTCTAAAGCCTGTGACTTATTCTGTAGTAAATAGAGGCAAGTGTACTTGCTATATGCATCTACAAATGCAATATAATATCTAAAGGCTGACCTAGATGTTATAGCTGCAGGGCCCCAGATGTCAACAAATACAAGATCAAGTGGTTTAGAATATACAGTACTAGAATCATGAAATGGGAGAGCATGTATCTTACTAATAGCACAAGATTCACATTTCTTAGAAGAATCTATTGTATCAGTGACAGAGACACCACAGGTTTTTAGTATGCGTAAAACATTTTGAATATTTGCATGACCAAGTTGCTTGTGCCATAAATCAATGGTGTCATCAGCTTTAGTTGTTTTGAAAACAGAGTTTTTGTTACCAAAATCAGAGGCAATGTAAGATGTTTCATGCATAACATGAGAAGAACATGCACCATCAGATTGAAAACAAGC
>JASCZI010000973.1:0-21660 GCA_036250425.1 Stylosanthes scabra | reverse complement strand
TGTGGCAGAGATGAAGATGTTGAGATGGATGAGTGACCACACGAGATTGGATAAAATAAGGAATGAGGATATAAGAGAGAGGGTTGGAGTAGCACCTATTATTGAACAGATGGTGGAATCGCGTCTTAGGTGGTTTGGACATGTGGGAAAAAGGCCGACAGATCATCCAGTTAGAAGGGTAGATATAATGGAAGATGGACAAGGAGTGAGAGGGAGAGGAAAACCTAAGAAGACCATCCATGAGGTGGTCAAACGAGATCTAAACATCAACGGTCTATCTGTAGACATGATACATGATAGAGCTCAATGGCGTCGTTTGATCCATGTAGCTGACCCCACCTAGTGGGACAAGGCTTTGTTGTTGTTGTAAATGTCATGTCCTAATAACAACTCCAGTCACTTTTTGAAGGCATATATTTATATTACCATTAATGTTTCTTTATAGTTTTGTATCTTATAAAATTAATTGAGTTTATGGTGTCTTACAACATATCATGAATCCATGTTTTCTTAATGGAGTTGGCTCTAAAGGATCCAAGCATGATTTTTCATTGTAGGTATCTTGATCGTCGCAAGAGACTGATTATTGCAATGGATGCAGCTTTTGGAATGGAATATCTGCACTCAAAGAATATCGTGCATTTTGACTTAAAATGTGATAATTTGCTTGTTAACTTGAAAGATCCTATACGGCCAATATGCAAGGTATTTATTCTTGGAATTTTGTCAAACTTTCTCTGAAGTATGAACATAAAATGTTCATTGTTCACTGTTTAGTAGAAATGCTGAGAAGAATAAGTTTTCTTTCCCAGGTTGGTGATTTTGGCTTGTCAAAAATCAAACGAAATACCTTGGTTTCTGGTGGGGTACGGGGGACTCTACCATGGATGGCACCGGAGCTCCTGAACGGTAGCAGCAACAAGGTCTCAGAAAAGGTTTGATTTTGACTTGTATCTAAGTGTACTAACTAGATACTTTTTCTACAAAAAGCATGATGAATTAATGAAACTGCCATCATCTAACTTAGCAAAAGTCTCTTCCTTTTGGTATTTTTATACGCAAGAGTTGTCCTATTTATTCATTATTATATAATTTTGAAAATCTTGCCTTCTTAATGAGTTCTTATGCTTTTTCCCCCTCAATAATTTTGGAAAGCAATGTCTTAAAATTAAAATTTTCATTTCCTTATGCACCTCTTTTCTCTTCACCATTTTGTTACTCGGGGTAATTAGCAGTCAATATTGAATTTTGTTTTGCAGGTTGATGTGTTTTCTTTTGGCATTGTATTATGGGAGATTCTGACGGGTGAGGAGCCATATGCGAATATGCACTACGGTGCAATTATAGGTGCAGTCTATTTCTTATGCTCCTTCATCTTGTATCTTGTCTGTGTCGGAAGCTGAACTAGAGTCTTGTTGCCACTTGCCACCCTCTTGAAATAAGTTTCTATCATTACTTTCTATTTGAGTAACAATACGATGTTTATGCTCTCTCTTTGAACAATAACTTTACCAATCAAACTAAATTGACGATTAGGGTTTGTATTTTACTTGGATGGTATAACTGCAGTGGAAATTACCATTGAACTTATCTATGAAAATTTCACCTCAAGACTAAGGGTGTGTCTGGATTACACATGGAGCTCTTCTATGATAAATTTCTGCCTCATTCGGCTAAACACACCCTTAGGAGGTTTGTGGTTCATAAAAAGATTTCAAATTCTTAGAAACCTTGCATTGTAAAATCATTCCGATGTAAGGTTTTATTGTAAAATTCCCGGAATATAAAAACATTCTTCTAGCCACAAGTTAATTTAGGCCAGGAAAAGGCTGGTCTTAAGAAATAAGTAGCATATATATCTGATGAGAAAGAAAGTATGGCAACAAGGATTTTAACTGCAGATAGGGCAAAAGATATATGATTAGTTGTAGATACAGGATTAGGAACAGGATAAGGACTTCCAAGTATTGGTTTAAGTTTTTTGTACCTACCTTTTCATATTCATGATATTCCTGTGGTTATTTCTTTCCGATTGTTCCAGATTTTACCATTTTTGCCACCTTTTCATTTTTTTTTTTTTTTTTGTGTATGTAAGTAATATTTTCATACAAGGCAAATAATGTTGTACCTTTCAATGCAGGTGGAATTGTGAATAACACATTGAGGCCAACAATTCCAAGTTATTGTGACAATGAATGGAGAGCTCTGATGGAGCAATGTTGGGCGCCTAACCCTGCAGCTCGGCCTTCCTTCACCGAAATTGCTAGTCGGTTGCGTGTAATGTCGGCGGCAGCTAGCCAAACCAAAACACAGGGCCACAAGGCATCTAAGTGATGATTCATGGAGATACTGATGCTGACTTTGATCCCCCACCTATACCAATATATTGTCTTTGATAATGTTAAAAATTTTATTCATTGTATTGTATGGTATTACACTAGGGGCTATCCTCTATATTTTAAGGGAGGAAGGATTGCAGTGTAAAAGTATTTAAAAACAGCTACTAACTCTGACCAAGGTTCATGGCAGATGCTAGTATAATTTAACATGTACAATGAATTTTTCATTTACATCCACCCCTCTCCATACCCTTGAACAGTTGAGTTCATCCCCAGAATGAGACTTTAAGTCATTGAAAAAACAAAACCAGAAGTCAAAGGATGTTCTAAGTTCTGATGATTTTTTTTTTCATTTAATTTTTAGTTTAATTTTGTTGTATAGATAATGTGATTTTCTTTTTTGGGCAAAATTTTTAGCCGATGATTTATATGATAAACGTGAAAATTATTGATTGCATGACAATCCGTAATGGGATGAAGTATGCAGTTCTATACGCGACAATGGCTCTGCATAACTATATTAGGCGATATTCTACAAGTGATCATAGTTTAAAAAATATGACCACATGGATGTTGATATTGGAAATAAAGATTGTGTTGCAGAGGACGAGGATGATGAAAGTGAAGATGAATGGTGGTGAAAAGTTTCTTAAAACCATGGAAATGGTTCAAAAATAATATAGCGTCTAGTTTGATTAGTGGGAATGATTAGGCGTAGTAATCATTAAGGTAGTTTATTAATAAATTCTTAATATTTATATTACACGGAATTTCTATTTTTTTTTATTATATTATGTCCTTTTGAATTTTAAAAATTTTATTTACATGGTTTAGTAATTTTAGTAATGATATTTATCATAAAAACAAATATTTAATGTCTATTATATATATGAACTGCTAAAGTTTCAAAATAAAAAATAATAGTTTATTATTATGTTTATGTCTATTATTGTCATTATATATTTTAAAAGTTGTTTTATCAAACAAGGCTGATGATGTTTGTGCTTATTGAAAGTCATTTTTAGGTTGATTTTACCAAACATAAGTGGTGTAATTTTTAAAAAGTTGTCTTTTAAAAGAGAACTTTTATAAGGTACTTTCCAAAAATAAAAATTTTATCAAATCCACACACTATGAAGCATAGAAGACAATAATTTTAAATTTCTATAATACATAAAGACACAACTTACATATAAAATATAAAACAATATTTTCAAAAAAGTAATGATATCGTGATATTTTATTAATATTAAAATACAAATTAATGTTTTTAAGTATTTTTATTGTCTTTATTAATTATATAAAATATTTAAATATTTTTTAATTTTAATAAATAATATAGTATATATTATTTTTTTAACTTATTTCAAGAATTATGGATAAGGCTTGGTTTGTTAATTTTTTTTTAAAATGTGCTTGTGCGTTTCTTTTGTTTGATAAATAAAAAAATTTAAGTGTTTGTATTTGTAATTTTTAAAAGCTGGGTTGCTTATAGTATTTTTAAAATTTTAAAAATTATTTTATCAAACATAATTATTGTTATTGAAAGTCGTTTTTTATTTAATTTTACCAAAGCTCGGACAAAGAAATATTTTTTATTTTTAATCCAGACCATTTTGTTTGGGTAATTTGTCCTTGAAATTTGTGTGTTGATTTTATGCAACATTTCGTTTGTTTATGAGCTCTAAAAAAAATATTCTAAAAAAATTGATTAAAATTATTTGTAAAGTTAGCTTTTCTTTTATTTTAATATCATCTTTGCATGTCATCCAGGTGACCCTGCATGTTACTGGCTGAAATTGAAGCTGGAATTCGCCATTAAAAATAAATAAATAAATAAATAAACAAACAAAAGGTGTTAGTTATCTGTTATCCAGTAATAATGTATGAAGAAAGGACAATTATTTTGGTGCGTTGAAAATCTGATCTCTTCATATTGTCAAATAAATATTAATATATACAGAATTACAGATCTAACACACACTTATACGTGCAATATAATATAACGGAGTTTCCATTAAAATAAACTAATATAATATATATTATTAAGGGCAAGTTACTGATATATATGAAAGGGAGGAAGAAATTATCAGATTACATCATTTGCCAAATAATTATCCATTTGCACCATTTCGTATTTATAGAATCCGTGGCAGGGCATTATGGTTTAGAAAAAATAAAGAATCCGTGGTAGACTGCCACTGATTATGTGAGAAATGTGTTACACATGATCCGTGGGAGGGAGCAGCTTATTTCAGTAACCATATACCCTACCACGGATCTTGTTTATTTGCCTATTCCAGCAACATCATTCTCTTTGGTACATTGATGTGTTAAATTTACTTATTTTTTTATAAATAATTTATATTATTTTTTACCTAATCAATACGTACAAGATGATCCATGAGATGAAAACTCATATATTTTTTTATTATACCTACTATTATTTTTATTCTTGTATTATGTAGGAATCAAGTATCAATAAATACATGCATTATATATTATATATCCATACAATATTTAAGTCTCAAATAAGATAATCTATGACATGAAAAATCATATATTTTTTATGTTATACCTACTATTATTTTTATCATTAGAGAGAAGAAATACAAGTGCAAACCAATGCAATAATCCAACAAAATAAATAATATATACATTTTTTTTTTTTTTGGTTGGGTTCACATACAGAGCTATGGTTTGGTCTAATTAAGTATGTACTCTATATATAGTTATGATTTATGAATTTATGATAGACTAGTTGGGTGTGGATGATGTTAGAGGAGAAGAATATTTTTATAGGTTGATAATAGTAACCTGTAAAATAAAAGGAATTGAAAGGTATTTGATGTGTACATTTTTTTTTAAACAAAGTATTCACTGTCTTAATCATTATTCAATATATATATATATTGAATTTGAAAAAGATAAATTAATAAACAAAAATTTCTAGATATAAAATATTCGGCCATTAAAAATAGTCAATAGCTAAATGGTTAGATAATAATATATTTTTGTTGTTGTCTAATTTAGATAATAATATAATATACTTGAAAAAGTTCTCGATGCTTAATTTAGAAAACTAAGGTCGCGAGAAACAAATTAATTTATAGAGTGACTAATTTAAAGTTTTATTGGTTAATAGAAGTCGAATAATGATCAAACCGATTTATTTAGATATATAGTAAAATTATTTAAAATATAATATAAAAAATTTTTTTCTCTTTAAAAATTAAATCGGTTTAACCGATTTATTAGTTGACCGTTAATTTAACTAATTTTTTCATCATTTTTTTGCAATTTGAATTTGATTAATCCATTCGAATCAATAGTTTAGTTCGATTTTTAAAACACTATTGAAAACTAAAGAAATAATCTAATATTAGACCTCAAAATTAAATGGTTTAACAATTTAACCAATCTTTAATTAGAATTGAATTTTATATATATATATATATATATATATATATATGTATATATATATATATAAAATATAGGTAACCAATAATTTTTAAATCGAAACAGAACATCTATAACTATTGTTTATAAAATATCTACAATGAAAGTTATAGAACATCCGAAACCTAAAGAAATAGAACATCTATTAGCTGAATTTTTATTAGTTACCTAACATTGCTCTAACCAAAAACTGGTCACTCAATTTGGATCATGATAAAATTCGAGTGTTAGTAAACTGGTTAAAAACCAGAATAACTGGTAACCCAATCAAAGTTGTTCCATTTTATGAATTAGGTTTGAATAGCATCTTTAGGGAGTCATTAAAGAGTCAATAATTTTAAGTTATCATCCAAAATTTATACGAGTTATTATCCGTAATTATCTGTTAATTTCCTATTGATTATAATGTATTGTCTCCTAACCAATAAAAATTCAGCCAACATCAGCCAACAATTTGAATTAGATGTTCTATTTCTTTAGGCTTTGGATGTTCTGTTTTTAAATTTCTGATGTTCTGTTTCTAAAGTTGGTTGATAGTTATTTTAGGTTTCGAATGTTCTATAACTTTGATTGTGGATGTTTTATTTTTTGTTTGCTGATTTGTTGGTTTAAAAATTATTGGTTACCTATACTTTTTCTGGTTATTCCATTAAATCACCGGTTCGGTCTGGTTCTCATAATTTATTAATCAGTTTACAAACGCACCCTTATAGAATTCATGTAAGTACTATCAGTATGAGTTATTTTATATTTCTACTACTGTCTACACTTTTGTATAATTGTATGAGATGTTGATGAAGGCTTGCAAACAGAAGATAAAACCAAGAGGTTAATCATGTTTAATCCTACTAAACATAATAATAATAATCATGGACAAAAAAAATAATACATGCCGTCCAAAATTATTTTATTGATTTTATAATATTATAAACAAAATCAACACAAAATTGTTAACCATTTAATTCTTTTTTTTCTTACACATCATTATCATGAAAAAAAAATAGAACTATTTTTCTTTTTTATTTTTTTCCTGCACAAAACAAAATGGAAAGAAGAAAAAGGAAAGAACGGAGCGTCTTTTTCTGAAGAAGAGAGGGTTGAAGTGCAAGTTGATTCACACTGTGACTGTGGGTAAACCAAGAATTAAACAAAACGTGGGGTCGTTATTGTTTTCAGCTGAAAGTTCTGTTTTTGATTGCAAAGAAGATTCTTTTCTTTTATTTGATCACTTAATTGAACCTTTGTTGCAGCGCTTGAGCTGAAGCAATACATGGGTAAGTGAAAAAATTGTTTTTTCTTATTTTTTATTATAATTGGGTAGCTTGATTCACTTCTTGTTCTTTCTAGTTTTGCTGATTGATCTTTATTATTATTTGTTTATTTTATTTATTGTCGTTGTTATTTTTGGTTGGGGGAGGGGATTTCAATGGAAAGTGTTGAACTGTTCATAGGTGGTGGAACCCTGGATTGACAATTCTGGGTTGGGGAATGGAGATGTGACATGTGAGTTCATCGGATTCTGGTTGTGTTTTTGATGGACTCTATATTATGATCAATTTTGATTTTGTGTTAGGAATTGGTCTTTGCTTGCCTGTTACCTGTAATCATGTTTTTAGAATAGGGTTATTTCGCGCTAGAGGCGATCGGCTTGTTAAGTTTTCTTGCTTGTATGATCATCAAAATATTAAAGGATTTTTGCATAATTCAATGCTTTAAAAGTATTATTGATTGATTGGTCAATAGCTAGTGAATTTCCCGAATTTGTTTCGCAAAACTAGAGATGTGTGTAGTTTATTTGAGAAACTACCGAGATATTCCCAAAACCGCTTATTGCATTGATGCTGCCATTGTTTACTATACTGAAACATTTTAATGTTATTTTTACAAAAGGGCTGGGTTGCCATTATGTGGACCTTTTCGGTTATCTCTGCAGTTTAATATTAGGCGTCTGCAGTGGTATTGTGAATCTCTGCCCATCCGATAACTCATCGTTTTGCATGTTAACTTGTTGCTAAAACTTATTTTGAATTCCATTATTTATGCAGGGTGATTACTTCAAATTTGATTTTCATTTTGAGGCTTGGGAATGTCAAAGATCACAGATACTTAATTTCTAAATTGTGATTAACTAGTGTTACTCAAGGTTTTGAACCACCTTTGACATCAAGGCTGTTAATGAATTCTTCTTTTATCAAGTAAAAGGATACGGTATAATGGAACAATCAAGATTCCAAAAAACGATTCCAAGCAATACAATGGAACCTAGAAATGGTGAATTCCAGCCTGGGTTGCCGCCAATAATGCCGGATCGACCGGATGACATGCATACAATTAGAAGACCACCTAATGTTGGTATGACACAAGCAAAACCTGTGCTTAATTTCTCCATACAGACAGGTGAGGAATTTGCTCTCGAATTTATGAGAGATAGGGTGAATCTCGGGAAGCCTATGTTTCCGAATGTCAGTGACCCCAATTACACACCAGGTTATATGGATCTAAAAGGCATTTTAGGAATTAGTCATCCAGCATCAGAAAGTGGATCAGACATTTCAATGCTTTCAATGGTTGACAAATATCCAAAAGAGTTCGATAGAATGAACTCATCATTGCAGGGAGACAAAAGCAATTATGGGTCAATTCGATCAATACCAAGAACTTCAATGACTCAGGACAGTAGACAAGTTGTGCAGAAGTATGGTTCTTCTCGAGGTTCTGACAGCTCATCAATGCTATTGAAGTTCCTTTGCAGCTTTGGTGGTAGAATATTACCTCGACCAAGTGATGGAAAGCTAAGGTATGTTGGAGGTGATACACGTATTCTTCGTATAAGAAAGAACATATCTTGGCAGGAGCTCTTGCAGAAAGCATTATTAATCTATAATCAGGTTCATGCAATCAAGTATCAGCTTCCGGGGGAAGATCTTGATGCTTTGGTATCTGTGTCATGTGATGAGGATTTGCAGAATATGATGGAAGAATGTAACCATCTAGAAGATAGAGAAGGATCACAAAAGCCTAGGATGTTTTTGTTCTCATTGAGTGATTTGGAGGATGCTCAGTTTGGTCTCAATGGCTTGGGTGATGATTCTGAGATCCAATATGTTGTTGCTGTTAACGGCATGGACTTGGGATCAAGAAGAAACTCAACCCTGATCGGTATGAACTTTTCAGCAAATGATCTGCATGATTTGGACAGGCAGAACATTGAAAGGGAGACCGGTAAAGTTGCTGTTGATTCTGTAGGTGTCAACAATTCTCTATTGAATAACAAATTTGACTCATCACCAAATGCGGAATCCTCACAACCAGTGCTACCTACTTCCTCAAATTCTTATGCACAGTTTCACGGTGAACATGCAATGCACCATGGGGATCCTGTTGGTCAATATCATGTTACCAGATCTGTTATTGAAGACATTCCTACTACTATGCCTCCTCGTGCATTGATTAATCAAGATGGAGCTTTTAGCAAAGGCCATCCACCAGTTGGATTACCTGTACATAATTCTGAAATACCACCAGTGGTCACAAAAACGAAGGGTGATAATTTGATCGAAAAAGCAAGCGACCAAGGTAAAGTTATATCCTTGGAAACACCATCCTCAGCTCCTACTCAACTCTTTGATGGTTACATGAAAAATAATATTCCTGAAGCAACAGCTGCAGTCACTATGCCAGAGGGCTATCCGGTTCCTCCGACAAAAAAGGATCAGCCGCAGAACTATGAAGATGGTATTTCTACATCTAACAGTGGTTTTGCTCCCCCATATGTCGACTCCCATTCCAATGGTGTTGATTTTAGTTCACTTAACCCTCCTCCTCTTCCGGAAAGAGTTTACTATTCTGAAAGGATTCCTCGGGAGCAAGTAGATTTGCTGAATCGGTCCACCAAGTCAGATGATTTACATGGTTCTCAGTTTAACATTTCGGATTTACTTTCTGAGGCA
Organism: Stylosanthes scabra; assembly: GCA_036250425.1. NCBI lineage: Eukaryota > Viridiplantae > Streptophyta > Magnoliopsida > Fabales > Fabaceae > Stylosanthes > Stylosanthes scabra. The sequence goes on along the minus strand of JASCZI010000973.1, from coordinate 11,912 downwards.
AAGCCCTCAGATTCAGTTACAGGACCCGATGACAACTTGCATAATGGGAATCAGCCTCTCCGATCTGAGGAGTTGGGTGTTGCAGTGAAGCCTTTGCATGCTGATGGCTATCCTATTGATAATGGGACTGCCAAACATCAAATATACAAACATTTTCCTGATCCAAGTAGTCAGTTGAAGTCAAAGCTAACTGAGCATGTGAATTCCGAGTTGAAGAAGGTATTACCGAAAATTGAAGGAAATAGCGATGTAGTAAATAAAGATCATGTTGTTAATTTTGAACCTGAAACTAATTGTAAAGATAATGATATCAAACACCAGCTTGATGAGTTAAAAGATAGCAAATCAGAAACTGACTTTCCTACTTTGCATCAGGTTCCCTCTGCTAAGCACCTTGAGGATCCTGCTTCATATCTTCCTGAGGTCGATTGGGGCGATACCACTGTTACAGAATCTAGTGAAAGTCGCATGGTGCAAGGACTACCTGTTTCTCTAAATGGAAACCAAACTGCCAAAGATGATTTTCAACCTCCTTCAAGTGTACCTTCAAAAACATCACAAGGTGACATTCTAATTGATATTGATGATCGATTTCCCCGTGAAGTGCTTAGTGACATGTATAAAGCTTTACTTGAAGAAGGTTTATCCGGTCGGCATCCATTAACCTCGGATGGAGTGGGTCTAAGCATAAATGTGAAAAATCATGAACCTACACCTTGGGAATATTTTCACAAACTGGCACAAGAAGGGCTCAATAATGTCTCTCTCATTGATCAGGATCATGTTGGGTTTTCACCTGCAGTAGAAAAAGTGGAAGGAGATGGTGGAGCTCAACTTGTTACGCCTCTCACAACTGGTGAAATGAATCAGAAAGACTTGCATGTGAGGGTTGGAGCAGAAACCACCATTCTAAAGCCAAATGATCCCCTAGTGAAGGATACTGAAAGTATGCAATTTAATGCTATGATGGAAAACATAAGAGCACAGGAATCAGGTTTTGAGGTATGTTTTTAATATATTCAATTATTTTCATTTCAGAAAATTTATAAATATATTTGTATGCTGACAGAAGTATTTGTCATTTTAACACAGGATGGCAATTTTGACACAAGAAATCGTACACCTCCTGTTGATCCTCCCTTAAGTGATATTGACCCGAATTCATTGCAGGTAAGTTCCTCCTCTCAGCTTCAATATTTCTTCTGTGGCATGGTTTTTAGAGAAAGCAAACTGAAAGAATATTTTTATTAAGGAGTGATTGCTACTGGTTGTCAAACTTCTATAAATTTACTAATGTCTTTTACATCAATGAATGCCAATAAGCTTAGGTTTTAGATTGATGTGCCTTGCTGGTCTAGTCCTAGTTATTTGTTTAATAATCAGGACTTGTTTTGGTAACATTTTGAGTTTATCTTGGCAGCAGACAATGATGTTTGCATTTTATTGAACAAGACATGATCATTTTAATCTATTCCCATCCTTTCATTTTCATTGAGGTTGCTGCAACAGTATGTGAGGTACTATGTGTATGTGTGTGGCTATGAATGTTAATGCTGACTTCTATGGACTATTACAAGTTCTGTGGTCAAGTATTTCTCAAGCATGTTTTAAATCTCCAAGGTGTATCAAAAATTCAAAATATAATGTATGGACAAGTTAATCATGTTTCGGTCACGATATGTTCCTTCATTTCTCTTTTTACCTTCTCATATTGCTGATTGTAGACTGCTCTGGTCATCTACCTGTTTTATATTTTCACAACTATTTACGGGCATCACTTGAAGTCATTGTCTTCATTGAATACTAGCCCAATCATTAAAGTCTTCAGTCCAGTCGTTTCATTGTTCTGATGCTATTCATAGGTCATAATGAATGAAGATCTTGAAGAGCTGAAGGAGCTGGGTTCTGGTACCTTCGGGACTGTGTATCATGGAAAATGGCGTGGAACAGATGTTGCCATCAAAAGAATAAAGAAAAGCTGTTTCACTGGTCGATCGTCAGAGCAAGAGAGATTGGTAGGTATCATGCACTTATGTTTTCTTTCTACTATACTGTGAAACAGCTTAACTGATGGTAACGGACTTTGAGGCACATGAAATGATATTTTGTTCGTTTATCAGACTGTAGAATTCTGGCGGGAAGCTGATATTCTTTCCAAGCTTCATCATCCAAATGTCGTGGCATTTTATGGTGTAGTTCAGGATGGACCTGGAGGAACAATGGCCACTGTTACAGAGTACATGGTGGATGGTTCTCTTCGGCATGTCTTGCTTCGCAAAGATAGGTAATGTACCTGGAAAGAACCTTTGCATTTCTATTATTTAGTTCTTCCTCTCAATGTCCACAGTAACTTTTTCTTCTTTTATTCTACTATCAAAATCCTTGTATTAATTTAATCCAGACTATATTGCAGTTTTACTATCAGATCATGGTTTACGTCTGCTTTTTATCTAATATAGTGAAAGTTACATAATTATAAATTATAATAACTCCTATTTCATATAGAAGGCATGATGTTTTTTCCTGTTTGTTTGCTTTTATAATTTTAGAATTCACTGTTTCATGGTGTCCTGTTATGAATATCATGTTCTGTTTCTGGATTCGGCTCTAATGGACCTAACATGATTTTTTTTTGTATTGTAGGTATCTAGACCGGCGCAAGAGACTGATAATTGCTATGGATGCAGCTTTTGGAATGGAGTATTTACACTCGAAAAATATTGTTCATTTTGACTTAAAATGTGATAATTTGCTTGTGAACTTGAAAGATCCTTTACGGCCAATATGCAAGGTAACTACGCTTGGATTTTCGTCTAATTCTGTTAAGTTGGAATCTTCTGTGTTTCAGAGTTGACAAGACTATGAAACTTGCTTTTCCAGGTTGGTGATTTTGGCTTGTCAAAAATTAAGCGGAATACCTTGGTCTCTGGTGGTGTGCGGGGGACTCTTCCTTGGATGGCACCGGAGCTGCTTAATGGTAGCAGCAACAAGGTCTCAGAAAAGGTAGAATTTTAAGTTGTCGCTACTTTTTCCAAAGATATAAAGTTCAAGTATGCAGCTGAATTTTACTGATCTGATCTCTATTGTAGACATTAAAAGCTGCTTTGATCTAACGTCGAAAACTCTTTACTTGTCATAGTATTCTCGATTTCTGTCCTTCCCCTTACCTTGGAGAAGAAATTTCCGGGAAATTACAGAAGTTGGCTTTTTTTAACATACAAATTCTCCTATTTATTTCTATGTTTACTTTTAGAAATTGCATGTTCAAAGGGCATGCTTGGAACTTTCATCTCAATATTTGCTTCTTTTCGTAAGGAATGTCAGCAAATTTCAATAATTTCAGTTTGTCATGCCGATTTATCTACTTCATGTATGTTTTTCTCTGCCTTGTTACTTGGTAGTTATTGACATCTAAAGTTGAATTCCAATTTGTAGGTTGATGTTTTCTCCTTTGGCATAGTATTATGGGAGATTCTAACTGGTGAGGAGCCCTATGCCAATATGCACTATGGTGCGATCATAGGTGCGATCTAGTTCCTATGCTTTTTTGTTTTTTTGTTTTTTTTTTCCTATTTCTGAGGTAGATCTTGAACTATAGTCTTCATGTATCCTCTGAAATCAATTTCTACCAAGTTTTGGAAGAAAGACAACCTTTTATGCATTCTCTCTTAACAGTGACTACATAAAAAGATTTAGGTGTTTTTGAGTTGAGTTTCTGAAAAGAAAAGATAGCTGTTAGGGAATCAGATTGAAAGAGAAGATCAAAATGAGGAACATAGGGTTTTTGACCTAAGATTCCGAAGCATTTGAGAAGTTGAAGCCATATAAATGGTTTTATGATCCCTCTAAGATTCCCTCTCACATGAAGAGCCCTTTTAGCTTGAAACACATATTTTACTGAAATTCAATGCCAGGATGAAACTCTAGAACAACTACGCAAAAAAGTTTTTTAGTGATAGGCATCTAGGCGATATGGTACATTGAGGTTAAGTGTGAACTTTTCCACAAAACTTTGAGCCTTTAATTTCTGTAATTGGTTTTCGTCTTCTTTCCATTTACCAAAGTTGAACTCAATTGCGCAACAAAACATTTTGATTCAAATTCCCACAACTATCCCCATCAAACTTGAAAAGAAAAAAAAATCAAAACAGTGCCAAAATTGTATAGTTTGAACACTAGAGTAGTTTTGTTAGTTATCCTTATTATTATGGTTGTTGTCGTTATTACGGTATAAACCAATTATCTATGTGCCTGGATTTTAACTAATTCGACCCAAACTGAGTCAGCCGACTGTGTAAAATCTCTCTGGGTACAAGTTCTTGTGTTGTTTTGCATAAACATGCTTAAGAAAATCAATCAGTGTTTTACTCCAAATTTGTCATTTGATCACCATATGAAACATAATTTCTCTTTGCATACAGGTGGGATTGTTAACAACACGTTAAGGCCAACAATTCCCAGTTACTGTGACTCAGAATGGCGAACGCTGATGGAGCAGTGCTGGGCACCCAATCCCGCAGTCAGACCTTCCTTCACTGAAATCGCGCGTAGATTGCGCGTGATGTCTGCAGCTGCTAGCCAAGCGAAGGCGCAGGGCCAAAAGGCGCCTAAGTGATTTGACAAAGAGATATGTTTCTTGCTGGATTTCCAACCTTAATACCAATATTGTCATTGGTATTCTTAAAATCATACTCCAACTGTATTATTATACTACCTATGCTTTTCATTGAGAGTTTTCATTTTTCAACCCTATACTTGTTTGAGCAAAACTTGTGTGTATATTAAACTGCTTCTGTGCAAAAATGGAAAATCGTCTTCTTTTGTATGTTGTTCGCTTTTTAGTATGTAAATTTGCCCCTTGAACCAAATTTCTTGCATCTATAGATAATTCACAATTTTGTGCTATAATTTATGAGTTGGATGCATAATTTAATGTATGGATTTACTAACGTTATTTTAGAAAAAAGTTCAGAAAACTAACTTTTAAGTTTTCAACATTTGCTAACTTTTTCTTTTATTGTAAAATTAATTTTTTTAACCTTTAGTTTTGAGAATTTAGTGCTTAAGTTAGAATTTAGATTATAAAATTTAAATTTTAAGATTTAGGATTTAAAGTTTAGTGTTTAGGATTTAAAATTTTTAAAAAATTACCGGATACTGGACGACAAGAATTAGCTCTATTTCAATGTTAGGTGTAAGGTTGAGTTTGATAAAACTTTTTTGTTATCACGGTAAAATTTAGAATGTTATTTTTAGCAGTGTTATTTATCATATTTTAGAGTATTTGATAATGTTCTAGATGGTTCTGGAATATTCTAAAATTCCCCGATAGGTCTTGAAAGAATCTAGAATGTCCTAGAAGACTCTGGAATGTCATAGAGTATTCCAATAAACTATAAAGAATAGTGTAGAATAATTTACAAATATTTAGAGAAGTGTAGTATGTTAGATATTTATAATGAAGGTTCTAAGCACTTGATCTGGACTATTGATTAGATTTAATCCTAGCCGTTCATTTAGGAGGTGAATGAGTTATATAAATAAGGGGTGAGAGTTTAAAGTGAGTATTGAAGTCATTTGTACAAATCACTTTTGTCACTAAAGTGTTTTTCGCTACAACTTTCTTTCTCTTGTGTTCTATTATATTCTTATTAACTTTCTTGGCAATATTGAGAATAGACTCACTTGATCTTAGTTTAAGAGATTGAGTTAGTTCAAGTGTCGATACGGTAAGTCGGAGTGTGTCTAAGGAAATGAAAACTGCTTCTACCATTAGGAGTGATCAAGATCTGGATCAGCCAGGCCCGAGGTAAATTTTAGTGGATCGGATTTGTTATTTTTGACCTCTTGTTATTTTTTGGCCGAGTTCAAATCTAGTTTCAGGTCATCTGGTAGGCAACAAAGCCGCTTTTTCAATTAAAAATATGCTTTATTTTAAAACTAGTAATAAAATATTAAAATTTATATTTCAATTAATATTTTGTATATTAATAATATGGCTTTTTGTTTTAAAATTATTTATTTTGGTATATATATATATATATATATAGCATATGCTAAATTTAATGTTTAAAAATAAAAATTTATTATTTTATTATATAAAATTTACAAAATTGTAGATATTAATTTAGTAAGTTAATTGTTTCTTACTTTGGTTCATCAAAAAATATAATGGTTACTATCAAAGACAGTGTTATAGAGTGTAATTCAAAAGTCAAAGAGCCTTGGTGGTTAAGAGGTTATTGACATTGAGATGAAGAATATTAGCTTCCTTTTCAAACGGTGGTGGAGATTTAATAGAGAGGAGTACCCTTGTGGAAAGCAATTGTTTGCTCTTGTAATAATTTGTGTAGGGACAAAATTTTATAAAAACAGAAAGTGAAGCAAACTAGGAGCAAGTGGAGCGATATTGCTAGTATTGGAGTGAAGGCTCTGTAGCTGGCTAGTGTATTTTTGGATGGATTGCAGATTTAGCTAGGAGATGGCTCAAGGACCAAATTTTGGCAGGACTTGTGGGTATGTGGGATAGATTTTCGAACTTGTACAGAGCTGCCTCTGACAAAGAATACATAATTTGTGATTGTGGGACTTAGAACGGATTGCTTTGGCGGTGGAGTTTGGGTTGATGGAGACCAGTGACGGAATGGGAGGAAAGTGAACTGTAGAAATTGTACCAGACTCTTGCAGGCATAGGACCGATGAAGGAGGAGGCAGATACAATGATTTGGAAGCACGAAAGAAGCACGAAAGTAGGGGTATGTTTTCGATAAAATCATTTTTACAAATTACGTGTGGTGTATAAGGACAAAAACACTGGTATTATAACACCCTTTTATTGATTAACCATGTCGCGGATATAATTAACCAATATTAATCATTACGAGCTTTTACTATTCGTACATGATTATTCTTATGTGATTACTAACTGTTTAAAACCGACTTGTATAACTAGAGTTTCATAGTAAAATAAATAAGATACTAATTTTTATTAACAACGTAACACTTTTACAAAGGTTCTTGGACTACTAATATTAGCCTGCGAAGCTTAAGCTTATACACAAATATAAAATATATAGTAAAGACTCTAATCACGTACATTTTCTAATTCTCCATACACTGACAAAGACTCAATATAATACAGTGGAGAGACTTTGAAACTTGTAAATCTTAGACGTTGTTTCGTCTGCATTCCAAACGAGAACCTGCATCTGAAAAACATGTGAACAAATACAGGTAAGAATCCCAAACCACTGGATTCTCAGTACGGTAAAGGCATCGATACTGCATAAGATAAACTAGCAGGATTACCAAGGCAATCCTACTCGTATACTCGAATTTTCACAAAGTTATATCCTCACACTTCGTAACATTCAAGCCCTCTCTACTTAATATTGGTTTAGCTTTATAGGTACTATCTTGCAAATCATTGCCTCCTCATACTTATCTAATCTTCACTTTAGCCCTTTGATAGCTTAGTCCCTTTACCCATAATCTATTCTCATTCTAAGCTCCACAATTTCGCAATTACATACAATTCACACAAACATTCATTACAAGGCAATTAGCAAATACAACTAAATTCTAGCAAGCAAGTCAAGCCCAATCAATGTTAAACAAATGTATATGATGCGTGCCTGTCCCTATGGCTAAATGAGCTCATTTGGTTAGTTATCTTAGTGACGCGCGCACCCGCAACGGCTCTCGCGGCCGGTTTGGAGTTCCTTAAGTTAAAAGCAAGATTTCGTTGTAGAGGAATCCAAACCAGCTATGAGAATGACAACGGGGTTGTCAACAGAAAGGTGTCACAGGGTGCAATCAGTTAAAAATTTCGAGTATAGACTCAGGTCATTCTCCCTAGGAAATGAAAACAGCGTTTTTGTGTTTGATTGAGAAAAGAGTTAGGGTTGCGATCGTTTGTTTGAGAGCAAAGCAAAGAGATAGAGAAAGATTGCAGGATATTAAAGAGTGTCCGGCCATGGGTTGAAATATCGTGCGTCCCTATGATCGCCACCGGTCTCAGTTTAGATGGACTGTCACTTAAAGGAAACTAGCCACTACTGTCGAATAGTCGAGTGGTAGAATTAGTCCCTATCCGAAAGTCTTAGGCATACGCAATAACGTAGGACCTAGGTCTTATAACGAACTCGAATAAATTCACCATGGTGTATGCACACCTAATGAGTTCGTATCGTTAAGGTCCTCCTGTTATTGGCAGAGGCGTAGCATTAATGGCCTTGAGACTAACCCCGTTCCTCTCATCTGTTGCCCTTAAGGACCAGCGACTAAGGTCGTCTGCACATTTCACCCCACAGCCGGACACAAGATCACCACTCGCTACTAACAGTTATCATAATAGCAGAATAAAAACTGGCAGCATAACAGTAAAGAGACATGATGAGAAATTAAATGGACAGAGTAACGACAGTAATATTAATAAAACCAGAAGTCAAACGGGCAGAGTAACAGTACATAAAATAAATAGAAAAGAAGTAAAATATTTAGCTAGTTTGGCTAAACTAAAGGAATCCTAAACTAAACTAAGAGAGAAATGGTGTACGAGGGCTCTTGGTCCCCCCCAAAAAGGGGTCTCAAAAGGGTGTATGTTGAATGTGGTAGCATCCCTCCTATTTATAGGCCTCCATTTGGTTTGAAATTCCATTTTTGACCTTCATTTTGCTTGCTGTCCATGCACCTGTGCGTACGCACAGGTCAGAAAACATGACTTGCACGTCACTTCACCTTGTGTGCGTATGCATCGAGTCCCTGTGCGTACGCATATAGGACATATCTATACAGTTTCTAAGCTCTGGATATTAGCTTTCCAATGGCGTTGGAACCATGTCATTTGGACCTCTGTAGCTCAAGTTATGATCCAATTAGTGTGAAGAGGTCAGGATTGACAGCATTAGAAAAATTCTGAGCACTGCTCTTTGGACGCGAATTTCTCATAGAATCACTTTGAGCTAGAAGAAGTGATCAACATGAAAGTTGTAGATATTGAATTCTTCTTTCCAAAGAGTCAAATTTTGCTCCAATCCGATGACTATAGTTGCATTTCTTCTCTTCTCATTCTTGCTCCTTTTGTTTTCCATAGCCACTTCCAATCCAATTCTAACCTGTCTAGACCTGAAATACTTGAACAAAAAAATCAAGGTATCGAATGGAATGGGAATTAAGTAAATCTATAGTAAAATTTTGCCAAAAATGCATGTATTCACAATATAAGCCCTAAGGAGTAACAATTCATGAATGCACTCAATTTGCAAGTATTTAAGTGGGTTTGATTTGATATTTCACTTGATTATAGCACAAGATAAACCATTGAAAATGGGTTTATCAAATATCCCCACACTTAAACATTGGCATATCCTCATGCCCAAAAAAATCAAGCAAAAAGGTGAGTTAATAAACCCAATATTTTCAAAATCAAATCATTGAAGATCATTAAGGAGAAACTATACCTGAATCATACTATGAATGAAACTACAAAATAGAAGAATTAATCAAACTTGTGTGAGAGAACGGGCAGGAGTATTGCAGCAAATACTAACCCCAAAAATCAGATAAGCTCAAAAGATGATAATTGACTTACATTGCATGAAAGGTCACAAAACAATGGAATCGAGTATCAAGAACCTTTCCCGGTCGTGTATTCGCTCTATTCGCTCTTAGTGTTTCGGGCTAAAAAGGCTCTCGGTTCCTTTCCAATCTTGATTTTCATAGCTTGCCCTTCATCTAGCCAATCAACATCAAGGTATGTATATGTATAACATCAAAAGGTCTTTTGAGGGTTGTAATGGGGCCAAGGTGAAAGTTCGGAAGTTTTGTTTGGATAGGTGAGCTATAGACTTGAATGCTTTTATTAATTTAGGATGCACCTATCCTTTTGTTCTCCACTCTTTTTCCCATGTATGACCAAGACTCACAATTTCTACATGATATGCATTTTTCTTCTCTTCTTTTGAATGACAAATGCACTAAGCTTATTTTGGTAGCTTTGTTATTTGGAGTGACTTCTTTTTCTCTTCTTTTTGTATATTTTTTTTTGTCTTTGTCACTCCTTTCTTTTATTTTGCTAATTTGTGTAAATGCCTAACCTTTCTTTGTATGCATACATGTTTCCCAAATGTTTTCAGAAAATTTTCATAATATACCCCCTCTCTTTCCCTTCTAAATGATTTCTTTTCTTGATTCTCTTCCTTTTCTTCTCTCAAAAGTAAACAACCACTAAATCCTAGATTAATCAAAGATCAAGTAGGGTGTAATCATGGTTTTTCGCTTTTGAGGCTTGTAATATGCTATTTTAGAACGAAAGGGTTTCAAGGCTCAAAATGGGTTCCAAGGGATAATGTAAAGGGTCAAGCCATTTGGTTTGTGAGCTATACAGAAAGAAGGCATTAATCATATCATCATACAGATATATACATTAATGGACATAAAGAATTAGGCAAGTAATAAATTTCAATCATAGAAGATGAAGTAACACACAAGAAGGAAATTATAGTTATCAGATGTAGAACTACAAAATTAGGTTCAAAACTCTCTTGGTTTGTGTGTTCTTTTCTCTAATCTATGATTGGACAATCTCATGCATGTATAAGATGAAGTCAAAGAATAATTTTTCAAAATTTTTGATGGGGTCCCCAAAAGAAGCACATGTTTGAAAAATCCTACTAATTGCAATTTCAATTCATAGGAAAAGAGGGGATTGGATGCATACCATTAACTAACAAGTAACAAATAACTAACTATGAAAGTAGTAAAATGTTCAACAGAATTTAAAATAAATCCAAATTGTTATCTCCGGCATTAGCCCTCCCCACACTTGAAAGTTTCACAGTCCTCTGTGCCAAGTGCCAGCTCGGAAGCAGACTAAGTCTCAGCTTGATCATGATCAGCAACTCTATCCTTACCGCTATCTGAAATGCGGGAAAAACTAACAGAAAAACAAAACAAAATATGAGATTATAGGATTGTTGATCAGAGAGAAACAACCAACCATGCGACACTAACAAGGTTCAAACAATTCAAGAGAGACAGACAGTATAACCATGTTAGTTAAACCAACGAATTACATCTAACTTGTGTTAGTCACGTAGCACGTATACTCAAGAGGGGGGGTGAATTGAGTATATAAACAACAATGTATATTTTTCGCGGAAGCTTAAAATACTTTGAATTTAAATGACTCAAAAGCTTGTACTAGTATTTTTCCAAGGGCTTAAGTCAATTCTTAAGTACTTACGAGGATCTTGTACTTTCCAAAACTCTTGTTTTAAGAACAAATGACAAGAAAATAAGAGTTAAGGATAGAAATACGATACACCAAATTTAGAGTGGTTCGGCTCAATTCTCGCCTACGTCCACTTTCTTTCTTGATCGCAATCAAGAAGTTCCACTATCAACAAGCTTGAAGGTGCTTGAAGAAACCGTTTACAGTATGAGCTTGAATCGAACGCCTTACGGTACAACTCGATAACACACTTCACTCAAAGTCTACCCAACTTCAAGATTTCTCTTAAGTGTTTATCTCACCGACTAGTGTTTATCAACGCTCACAAACAAGAGAACAATTCTCTTATCTTACAATGGAACAAAAAACTGACTTTTGGTAACTCACAAGTTGAGTGTATGTTTACAAATATGAAGCGCTATAAATCAAATGGTGTATCTCTCAATTTAGTGCATAAAATCACTTTGAAATTGATATGAAATGAAAGTGTAATGTTAAGAAGCTTTCTCAATGATCAAGTATGGTAAATGAGCTTCATAAACATGTATTTATAGGCTCCCAAATCATTAGAGTCGTTGGGGTGTGAATGGAATCAAATCGTTTTGTCAAACTAGCCGTTTTTCTTGTTTTTAGCATCAGGTAATCGATTACTATGCTTGGTAATCGATTACCACTAGCC
>JASCZI010000972.1:10461-22761 GCA_036250425.1 Stylosanthes scabra | reverse complement strand
TTGCTCCCCATCCCCGTCCCCGTGGGGAATTTTCCCCGCCTTCGGGTCCCCATTCGGGGCGGTACCCGCGGGGATTCCCCGACCTTGGGGAATTTTGACACCCCTAGGTGGCGACATATATGCAGAGGGGATATAGCAGTGTTCTGAAAATCGGACCGGACCGGCCGGTTCGACCGAAAAAATCTGGAACTAACCCTTTGTCCGGTCTGGTTCACATGTGAAAATCGGTTGGTAGCAGATCGGTCAAAAATCAATCGAAAACCGTGAACCGATCAAACCGGATCGGTTTTTTAGCTTTTTTAATTAAAAATTAATAATATTATATTTTAAATAATTTTATAATAATTTTAAATTATTTTATTATATATTTAAGTAAACGGTCCGACCACGATTCGACCTCGGTCAAACCTCTAAACCATTGAACCAGTCACTCCGCCGGTTCAGTGACCGGTCCGGTTCTCTGTACCTTGGGATATAGTCACGTCAAACCCTCCAAAAGGAGTACTTAATATGGCGTAAGAGATTAGTCTGAACCTACCGAGCCTAGGATACCCTCCTATCAAAAAATAATAAATAATATAATAGCACCGCTACAAGTCTGCAACTTGTAAAACTGTAAACACACTCTTCCAATGTAAACTCGTATTTAAGAGTATGTAGTTGACTAATAAATTATTGTGACCCTTAAGCAAATAAGTAAATTAATTTCTTAACCATGTTCGTTTCCGAGTTGCCTTTTAATAAGGGCAATATATTACATGGGCAACTATTTTCGTAAAAATGCAAAATTCATCTTTTTATAAAAATTTGATTTTCTAAGTCACATTTTATAAAAATAGCAACATCTTTTAAATGAAATCATTTTTATAATATATTAAAATTTAATTATTTAATTTATCATCTAATAATCAACGTGAAAAATCTTTCTATAAAAATAATTTAAAAATATTCACTAATGTATTCATCTGCTATGTGCCTATCCAAACAAAATTTCTCAACTAATCTGCAGGATTCTTGTCGGCAACGGTGAGTGGTCCACCTTCAATATTGTCTTTGTAGAGTGGACACAAACATAAGAATTGATTAAGAATAGCCACAGAAACGACATGAACATCTTCTTGTCTCTGTCGTCACGCTGCTGCCGCCCAAAAGGCAAGGACGACGTAACCTTATCGTTCCAAGAAGGCAAGAACAACGTCAGTTTGGCCACAGTGAAGCAGTTGAAGCTACAAGCAGCCATCCGAAAGCGAGTCATGGGTATGAGTATTGTAGGGGATCGGGTAGATTTTAGCTGGGTTTTGTCTATGTCCAAAAAAAAAAACAAAATTTTTTTTTTCACAACCACCTTATATTTTTTTTGTTGACAAAAAAACAAAGCAAGCAAAAGTCTAAGAAACTACGTCAAGCTGAAGACGAGCCAAAATATCATCGAAAAAAATAACCATTCCGGATAATCATGTTGGAAAGACGTCATATAATATTGAAGTTTTATCCCTATCATTTATTCCTTTTTATTTCCTTCCCCATTTTCTTTTCCTTTCTCCACAGGCAATGGCTATCATTCAATGCCTATTAGAAAAGCAATGAAAAATAAACATAAAAAACAAAAAAAGTGCAAGCAATTATTTTTTTCCATAATTTTTAAAATAAATAAAAGTAAAAATATATTGGATATATAATAAAATAAGTTATTAATATGAAATATATATTCAAATATGAAATACATATTAAAAATTAATTAAATAGATAAATATATATTAATTTATTTTGATAATCAATTTTAACTAGTAAATAAATTTTTGTAGAAATAAATGTTATGTGTTATGCCATAAATCATGATAATAGCACCGCTGCAACTTATAAAGCTGTAAACACACTCTTCCAATCCAAACTCGTATTTAGATTTCGAAACTAAACGACATTTATCGTTACGTTCACGTTAACAATGGTGGCAAAATTTGTTCCCATTAATATTTTAATCAAAACAAAAACAAAAAGATTAACATTAACATTTCGAACTAGTAGTCTCTTGCTAAGACTAAAATCGAAACTAGAACCTTCATCATTGTCTTTTACCTGTAACATGATAATCTAAATCTTAAATCTAAATCTTGTTGTAGCTCTAGTTCGAAGTTCCAAAGGTAAGAAGTGAGAAAAACTGAAAAAGTGAGGTGGACACAGACCCACATTGCCACGTGTCCTCCAATCCAATGAAGATCAGGTTTGTGTAACGTGTGGTCATCACACTCAACTCCGTTCCTTCTTACGTTTGTAGATGTCTGTCCCACTTGAATCAATCGGTGCTTTCTTTCCCATCAGATATTTTTCTTCCTTTTCATCTACACTAACCACAACACTACAAAACCATTGTTTTCAGTTTTCACCATTAATGGATAGCAATAAATAAAACCTGTTCAGCAGTTTTTTAGCCAAACTTGTTCCTAACATTTTCTCTCTTCTCTTGTTCCATGAACTTTGGATCTGCCTAATTCTCTATCTAACTATGGCTACAGTTGTCAAGATCCATGTGTTTCCAGAGAGTTTCAGCAACCAACACAGAACAAGGTTTCATAGGACCAGCTCCTATGGTTCCTCCTCCTCCTCCTCCTCACTTGGGGTGCTTCGTTTTGGGCATAATTTTGAAGGGCTTTATGTGAGACAGCAGTGCAGGGCTTTTAGGACTGAAGATGGGGGTGATTTGAAGGACAAAAAGATTAGAAATTTGAAGAAAAACAATGAGTTCAAAGACAAAAGGGTAGTGGGTGGGTTTTGGAGCTCACTTAGGGCTATTCTATTGAGGAATTTCATGATTGGTTCCAAATCAGATGATGAGTATCGCCAAGCTGTCGTTAAGGTTGAGGAGGTCCTATCATCAGTAAGTTTTTACTTTTTAATTTTACTACTCAATAAAATTGCCCTCTTTTTTATCTTATTTCTATCTTTTGTTGTATTCAAAATGTTAAGTGTAACTGTGTTCCTTCTCTTGATTGAAAAGATTGCCATACAAATTGGAAGGTATATTGTGACTATGATGAGCACTGGGGTCATCCTTGCTATTGGATTTCAGATGTCAGGTTGGCCCTCATACAACTTTTGTTCTAACAGATTAATTTATATATACTTGACACTATCAGCTAATTAAAAGAATCTTGGTTGGCAATTATTTTAATAGCTGTTATCTGTGCTAATTTGGGCATCATAAGCACTCAGAAATTTAAGTTTTTTTGACATTTTTATATCTGTGAAGGTGGAGATAGTCAAATGGATGCACTTATATGGTATAGCTGGCTTGGAGGAATTATCATTGGGACAATGATTGGTGCTAACATGGTTTTGGAGGAACATTGTCGTGCTGGTCCACGTAATGTTGTGATAACTGGGAGGTATGTAAATTAACTTAGATTCCCATATATAGTTGTTTATGTTCAATGAAATTGTGCTGTCTTGTGTTAGTTGTAGTTACTTTCATGATATTAAAATACTATGTTCTTTTGTTTGCATAACATTGTTTTCTTTGTTGCATGTTTTGAATGATTTGTTACAGTACAAGGGGATTAGGGAAAGCTCTTGCTCGCGAATTTCTCCTTTCTGGAGACCGCGTCATTGTTACCTCTCGCAGGTGGTATCCTCTACAACAACAGTTCTATTTGCACACCAAAATCAGCCACTAGTGTATATACACATTGAAATACAAAATACGTGTGTATGTATTATACACTAGTGGCTGATTTTGGTGTACACCCAACATAACCCATTTTCTATTAGGGGAACGGTTTTATGTTAGTTTTGATCTACTATGTTTTACTATTTAGTATTTACTCACACCATGCCATTGCTTCTGTCCTCACGCTTGGTGAAGGCAGCCCTGAGTCTGTGCAAGAAACGGTTAAAGAGCTTGAGGAAAACCTGAAGGAAGGCATTTCCAATGCATTTGGTTCATCTCTGACGAAACTTTCTCAAGCGAAAGTGGTAGGCATTGCTTGTGATGTTTGTGAG
The DNA here is from genome assembly GCA_036250425.1 of Stylosanthes scabra. Lineage (NCBI taxonomy): Eukaryota > Viridiplantae > Streptophyta > Magnoliopsida > Fabales > Fabaceae > Stylosanthes > Stylosanthes scabra. Next base: position 18,765 of record JASCZI010000972.1, on the reverse strand, counting down.
CCTGAAGATGTGCAAAGATTGGCAAACTTTGCTGTAAATGAGCTTGGGCATATTGATATTTGGGTAAGGATTGTGGCTATTCTCGATTTCTCGCAGAATAAGCACTACATATGCATGTTGTTTTGTTTGGGACTGAATGTTGGGTTGTAAAAGCTAACAAGAACATGTTGATCTTGGGATTAAATTATGCTAATGATAATTGATAGGACACTAAAATATTTTTTAATCCATTCACTTGGACCTACCAAGTGGGGTAAGCCTAAGTTTGCCTTTTATTATTATTATTATTTTGGGATTAAATAGTCTAACCTTTTATTTATACTAAAAGTATGACTATCCCTTACTCTATATGAGCATAGTAAGCAACCTATTTTAACTAAGCAGATACATCATCGATAAAGTAACAAAACATCTAAGAATTCCTTATATTATTGAGAACATAATTTCTATGTTTTTGCTTCTTAATCTTTTGGATTTTTTCATTGAAACTCTTCGACAGATAAACAATGCTGGAACAAATAAAGGGTTTAGACCACTGCTTCAATTCAGTGATGAAGATATTAAGCAGGTAACTATTGATGACTAGTTCCTTATTCATTTTCTTAAAATCAAATGCAGACAAATTTAATACTCATCCATTCTTGGCATGTTTCTAATTATTATAGATTGTCTCAACAAATTTGGTTGGATCCATACTTTGCACTCGAGAAGCGATACGTATTATGAGAAACCAAACCAGGGCAGGGCACATATTTAACATGGACGGTGCCGGTTCTGGTGGTTCCAGCACACCTCTGACAGCTGTGTGAGTAGTTTATTCTTCATGCATGGGCACTGATAATCCCACTATGATTTTTTAACTCTAAAAAACATATGTTCTGCAAAATTCATGATCAATGGACTTATTAATGAATAATGATGCTTACAATCCGTCCTTAACGTTTACCATGCAGATATGGTTCTACCAAGTGTGGTCTTAGGCAACTTCAAGGATCATTGTTGAAGGAATGCAAGCGATCCAAAGTAGGTATTCATACGGCATCTCCTGGCATGGTTCTTACGGAGTTGCTTTTAAGGTATGTCTTTTGTCACAAATCTGTTCTCGTGGTATTGTAATCTTGCTTGGATTTATTTCCTACTCCTGTGAATTTGGAGCACTAAGAATTGAAAATTTCCTTGTATCTTGAATGAGTATTGCTTAATTGTCCTTGCGCAGTGGCTCGACTGTCCAAAACAGGCAAATGTTTAACATCATCTGCGAGCTTCCGGAAACCGTTGCAAGAACGTTAGTTCCACGGATGCGGGTCATTAAGGGAACAGGCAAAGCCATCAATTACCTGACCCCTCCCAGAATTTTACTTGCTTTAGTAACTGCATGGTTACGGCGAGGACGTTGGTTTGATGACAAGGTAATGGTGATTCTTTGTTGGTCTTATATGTAGTCTTATACTAATATATATTCATTTCTGGGTGTACAAGTAATTTATAGCTACTAAGTTGATGGAAATATATATTTTGAGCAAGGACTTAAACTAGAGCCATGTTTACATTTCAGGGTAGAGCACTGTATGCGGCCGAGGCTGATCGGCTTCGGAACTGGGCCGAAAATCGTGCCCGGTTCTCATTCACGGACGCAATGGAAATGTACACGGAGAATACATGGCTATCAGTGTTCTCGCTCTCGGTTGTTTGTGCCTTCATAATTCTTTCCAGCACGGGTAACAACATGCCTGGAACATGATGATGATGATGATGAAAGTGCATATAACCTTGTCTAGTAGAGGTGCCAAATTGGTGCCTGAAATCCCCAAAAAGACAACAACATAAAATGAATCTACACAATAATATAAACACAAGGTGGATCTGTCTTTTTTCCACCAAGTCCACCTGAGAACCATTTAGTTGTCTTCAAATATTTTAGCTTAGACATTTTGTTCTACCATGTTACTAAGTCACTATATATAAATGTCTTTTCTTGGCTTTGTGTATAGGCTGCATTATTGTTACATTCATGCTAAGCATTCTCTATTGAGATGCTTATTATAGTCGGTAGTATGTATAGCTTTCTTTTATATTTGTGATTGTAGACTCCAGCAGAAAGGATCTTATCTTTTTTATCTCCAATATATTTATTTCAACATTGTATATTTCATTAGGGAGCTTTACTTTGAATGTTATGTTGGAACTAGGTCAATCATCTTATTTTATAGTTTGTGCTATTTTTGCTTTGTGTTATTGCACTAAACTAATACATTTACCGGTCGCTAAAATGTTTTAACAGCAATTAATTATATTATTCACTTTTTAATTACTATAAAATGAAATATTTCATTAAATTCAAAATATTAATAACAAGTCAAAAAAAAAAAAATCAATAATCCATGATTTCAACAAATAAACAAAATCATCAAATCCCATGTTCCTAAAGAATTAACATTGTTACTCTATGATTAGTAATTCTATTATTGATAAGGAAGACTTTTTTTTTACGTGGATATCGGAATATTTAGAAAGGGGATTTCTAGCGACTAATGTTACATTGATAAGGAAGACTTTGAACACCGTCAATTTGACTTTGGAAGTAGTTGAAACTTAAATCCTCATTTTTTCTCTTCTTAATTCAGCACCTCTTATTTCTAGCAATGTCATGGTACATTCACAAAAATATAAAATTGTTAGCATAAAATTGTATAATCAAGTAATTAAGACTCAGGCATTAATTTATTTAAAATTAAACAATGTTCTGATGGTAGGAAAAAGAAAGAAGTAAAAGGAAAAATTCAAGAAAGTAAAACTCTATAGAAATGTGCAGCATATTGCAGCAGCAAAGCTTCTTGATTCCACTACCTCTCAATTTCACAAAGCCATCTACTAATACTAACAATACCTCCATCATCAGGACTATTACTTCCAAATCTCTTAATTCAACTCCAACTCTAAGGTATTTCATTTCAGTTAATTCAGTTATTGATGTACTATTCTATACATGTGAATTTGACTCTAATATTTGAAAAGTAGGAACAATAATAATAAAAAAAATAAGTTAGCAAAGTTAGCAATGGTTGCCCTCACTGTTGGGATTTTAACAATGGGATCCGTTAATGTGAATGAATCAAAGACAAAATTAAGTTAATTAAAACCAACTAACTAAAATCAACACAGGGCTTGAAAATTCAAATCTTATTTCAAGTGCTTGGTGGTGCTAATTCATGGTTACTATTAACATCTGGAACTTAATAAATACAATGATGTCAAATAAATATATGTGCACTAGATAATTTGTAATGCATGACAAATTTTAAACTTGAAAAATTACCTGCATAAAGGAATTTTCATTAAAATCCTGAGCCATAAAAGAACTTGTTGACACATTATAACTGTATCTAATCAGTTCAATCCAATAAAAAAAAAACTGATCAGCAGAAAGAGTCAAACAGTCTGTTAATTAGTCAGATAGATGAATGAATGATCATATGCCATTGGGTAGAATAAAGAGCGGAGATATAAGAGAGAAAGTTGAAGTAATACCTATTATTGAAAAGATTGAAGAATCGTGTCTCAGGTTGTTTTGATATATGAGAAGAAGAATGAGCACCTAATTAAAAGGGTGGACGACATAGAAGCTGGATAATGAGTGAAAAGAAGTGGAATATCTAAAAAGATCATTAATAAGATGGTCAAATGAGATTTATATATAAATGATCTTTTTGTAGATATGATATATGATAGAATTTTTTATGATGTCATAGCCGATCCCACGTGAGACAGGTTATTGTTGTAACTAGTTTAAAATTATAAAATACAAATTGCATATTTTATACATAAATCAAGGAAAACTTTAAATAGCCTGGGTTTGGTTAGACTAAAGTATAAAGTATAGACGAGGAGGAAGAGAAAAGAAGAAATAACAGCATAAACTGTTATAATTAGATCACATTTAGATATTGTTGGATAAAAAAATTAAATAAATGTGAACACTGACTAAAACCAGAATGCATGTATTTTATAGGAACTAAAAATTTATTTGAACTTTTATCTTCTTCTTTTGCTGTTAGACCACCATAAATTGCTTTGTAGACTATGCCACAAAACATTGTTAATGGGGTGACCGAGAATACTACCAAAGAGACTCTCCATGACCTTCTAAATCCAACAACTATGTAGCCACATATAAATGTAAATATATGATGAACAAAGTGAGTCATCTGCAGTGTCATACATGAAAAAAAAGAAAAAAAATTAAATAAATACAACATTCAATTTAAGTTATTGATTGATGTTGATTAAATTTTTATTGATTATTTAATATTATTGATTCCTATATGATAGATATATGTAACGTAATTATTGATCAAGTTGTTATTATTTACCTTTTCTCCCATAACTTCTTGGATTTGGGCAAAATCACTTGCAATTCCATGCATGATGTCGCCAGTGTTGATCTCTGTATCAAAAAAGCTAATGTCCTGTCGAAGAACTGCTCTTAAATATTGTGTCCTCATTGTTTGAGCAGATCTCTCGCCGTAACCTCCGACCTAGAGAGACTGAGATTGAGGAATTGAGATTGGAAGATTGAAATTGAGGAATTGATATTTAATTAAATTTATTATTATATTTGGTTTAAAATTTACTAAGAGACAGTCAGATAGAGACTGAGAGATAAAAATTAAATTAAATTGATGAATGAATAATAAATATTAGTAATGAAAATTTTAATATTAAATGAGGATATTTGAGTAAATTTTTTTTTAAAGTTTCAGTCTTAGTCCAGTCTTTCAGTACCTACTATCCGAAAGTACTGAAAATATTAAAATTTTAGAGACTGAGACTGAAATTTTAGTCTTAATCTCTATCAACCAAACATAATACTAAGTCTTAATCCTTCAATCTTAATTTCAATCTCTAAAAACAAACGCTACCTAAAATCCCAAAAATACTTCAAAAAAAAAACCTACATTGGCTACATATACTTAATATTGCTTTGATCAAGGCAATGAGCTAACTTCTTTTGATTTCCCCCAAAGCGACTTACACATTCATACATGCACCTATGCTTGTCAGATTCAGCTCTAAAAGATGGATACCATTCGCCAATAGTATAATAGGATTTTGTAATAGCACAACAACAAATAATAATCACTCCAATCACTAATATCATTGCATGATTTCTACCCATTTAGCTATATATTCTTGCTCTCTCTCTCACACACGCACACAGTGACAAGTTTACACATTAGGCTCTTATATAAGGTTAAAAATCTTATTTAACATTAATTATTATATGCAATATGGCTCTACAAGTATCATACTAGTCCTCGCGTACCTTGTTATCTTTGCCTCTCTTCCTTCTACTAAAAGCTAATTAAAAGTTATATTATTATTTTAAAATGATTTCACTTTTGCAAAGTATTGTATTGGAATAATACTTTATTATTTTAGTTTAATTAATTATATATATTATTAGTTTATTACCTGCCTCTTGAATTACATTCTACAAATTTGAAAAAGCAGTTATTGTTGGTATACAAATACCATTTTTGTTTAATGTTTACACAAATGGACGTTACGTTCTATCCAATGGAAAAAGCATATATTATGGATAGATCGACTTTAGTAGAGGATGTTGGTCTTACGGATTAGTTTTATATTCAAACTATATTGTTAATATTTTTTTTATTTTTAGATACAATATTAAATTCATTTCATTTCATTTTAATATATATTCTGTCATATATGAAAGTAAATGTTTAATTAGCCTCTTAAATAAATTTTATATATTCAGTTAAGTTTATTGTTTAAATTTTTATTGAATCAAATAATAAAATTGACCAAATGTCACTTAAAAAACATTGGCTTGCTAACTTTTTTTTTTTTTCCCCATTTCCGGTAACATAAATGGTAGTATTAACATAGTATTTCTTGTTAGAATCCTATGAAATATAGAAACAAAAAAATTGAATTTTTTTTCATATATCATCATTAGAAATTACTTTTAATTATTAAGTGCCATATTTTTTTAAATGATTCATTAGTCGTCTCCAGATGCTCACAGAATATTGAAACAGTATCACTTCAAATATAGCATACATACACATTATTATATATTATACAAATTTAGCCACACTAAAAGTAATAATGTTTTAAATCATCATCATCATTATTATTATTATTATTATTATTATTATTATTATTATTATTATTATTAATATTTAACAATACTTTTTTTAATTTGAAAACTAAAAAAAACATATTACCAAAATGTAAAAAAGGCGTGGCTTTAAGTTTAGGAACACTTTGTAAATGTTGCTAAAGTTGTTTACTCACCATAAATACCGTGGTGTATATATTATAGGAAACATTTCAAATATATCATGAAATATCAAACTTTATGATTTATAGTCATTGATTCAATGCTATAAAGCAATTTTAATGCTTTATCAATGACTATATACTATGGAGTTTGATACTCATAGTGTATTTGAATTGTTTTCTATATTATAAATAATAATAAAAAGATTAATAATAGTTTAGATTTTTTCCCCAAGTGAATTGTACTAGCGCGGATACTTAGCTTGGCATTCTTCAAAGCAATATTTCATTTTTTTTGCACTATTTCCATAGCGTCTCTGACATTCTGTGAGGCACCTCATCAACATGTATTCTTTGTACGTCAATCGTGGTGATTTTGGTTTATACGCAGATATAATATAATAAGATGTAATTTGATCATTTTCAAGAATAATAGTGTGATAACATTCAGCAACCACTGAATAAATAACCAATTCAATAATTAAAATTGTGATTGCATTATGTGTTACACTATTTCTAGCCATATTGATCCTTTTTTGTATTTAGTTTCTCTTCCAATCACAAGCTTAAAAATTATAATGAACAACCAGGTTTTATACAGATTTTAAAATATTTTAAATATTATTATATGGAATAAAATTTTAGTATTCCACATTTATTTTTTTGTCCCTTTTAAGAGTTGCAAGTTACAATAAAATAAACAAAAAATTAATTTATAATAGCAAATTATTCTTTTATAATAATATAGTTTAGTATTTTGGATTGAGTTGTTTGCCTCTTGGATTTGACGAATTTGCAAACTAGTCATCATCATTATATAATAACCTTACTTTGTATATTGTGTAGCACTTTATGAAACCACGGACGGCCACTTTTTTTTTGAAGTTTATGTTTATAAGAAAATGTATATAAGTATTTATATCTCTAATATCATATACCAAATAAAAGTGGCGGAATATGATTTAAAAGAAACTATAACAACCCATGGACTCACAACCCATGGATCTGAGTCATGTATATCATGATAGAGTTTTTGTTTTTGGAGAGTGAATGTGAAACAAAACAGAGAAGCATAGAAGAAATAATTGAAGTACACTTTAGTATTGATGATATGATTGAGATACAAGCTAAGAAAGGAAGAGACACAAAAAAAAAAAAAAAAGCTAAGAAAGGAAGAGAGATAGAGTTATACATAAAAAGACCTAGCTAACAGAGGCCAAATTAACTCACATTAAGAGTTATATTCTCTAAGAAAAATATTTAGAGCCTTAATTCACAAACATAATTATTTTCTTTATTTTTAAATATTTTTTAAAAAAATTCTTTTTACATTTTTGATGTGTAAAAAAATAATATTTATATTTAAATTTTTATTTTTTTAAATATTAAAAGAATAATAAGATTTATAAATCAGAATTCTCTATCATTACTCATATTTTAATTATTATTTTTTCAATTAGTCACTTAAATAAAATTTATGTTGAGTTAAATTGCTCTCCTTTGCTCATGAGTTGCAGCTCATATGACATTACCTCCTCTCCGTTGTAAGAAGTTTCGGGTTCGAGTTTCCCCTTAGACACAAAAAAAATTGTTCTCCTTTAAATTTTTACTAGTACTTAACCCGTGCAATGCACGCCGGGCTTTATATTTTAATTAAATTTAATTAGATATAATGTTTATAAAACATAATTTATAGAATTTAATTAGTATGATATGTCGTTAAAATTATCTAATCAATATAATAAATATATTATCATGGACCATAATTTCAAAACATGTGATATCCCTCTTAGCTTGTTCTTTCTCCCCAATCATTTTCTTTCCCTCTCCCCCTCTTTCTTTCTCCCGCTCTGCATCTCTCTTTCTTTCTTCATTGCTCTCTCTTTCTATCTTTTTGTTTTTCATTACTCTTTCCCCTTCTTTATTTCTCTTTTTCTCTATCTTTCTCCCATTATCTCCCTCTCTAACATTTTATTTCTCTCTCTATCTCGCTTA
>JASCZI010000971.1:8279-22782 GCA_036250425.1 Stylosanthes scabra | reverse complement strand
ATCCTCAAACTTTTGGTGGTTGTTTATCAACTCCACAATGGTTGTCATTCATCAAAACCTAATCATAAAAACCTTGCATGCATATTGTAACATGGTTTACAGTTTAATCTCATGAACTAGTATAGAAATTAAATCCAAAGTAAGAACCAATTATACCTCTCGGTTGAACTTGATTCTTGAATTGATGAACAAGAAAAATCCTTTGAATTTGGATAGAAACTTACAGATTTAGAAAAGATTGTTGGATTAATCCATTTGCTTGATAAAGAACAGAGCTCCTCCTCTTAATCTCTATGGTGATTAGCCACTCATGATTTTGAGTAACTCAAAGAAAGTGATGAATGTGAATCTTGAATGCATGAACATTCAAAGAGTTTAAGAACTTGAGAGAAAAAGAGAAAGGTGAAATCTGATTTCTGGAAAAAGAAATAAATACTGATATATTTGATTTCAAGGAAATGTTACAAAGTAATCTCTAATGATCAAATGAAATAGACTCTCTAAGAACTAACTCCAAAAAAACTCCTTTTGATCATTGAGAATTTACCTATTTATAGATTTACAATTCCTAAATGAATTACAAATTCTTTTAAAATGAAATTCACTAAAATCTGAATTCTGCAGATTTATGTCTTGGGCTCATGCCTAGACTTCGGAGGTGGCGCCTAGGCATGAGTGAAGTCTTCTATGCTTGCAACCATTCACGCCTAGACTTCATGCTCCACGCCTAGACTTTGGCGCATGTGTCTTCTGCTAGCTGCGAGTCACGCCTAGGCGTGGTGAGTGGTGAAAGCCCATGCCTAAACGTGGATGCAAAGGTGAGCCTCATGCCTAGACTTTGGTGCTGGCGCCTAGGCATGAGTGCTTGCTATGAGTGTCACGCCTAGACTTTAAGACAGGCGCCTAGGCGTGAGTGATCTGCTGCTGTCTTGGTGTGTGTCACGCCTAGACTTCTGGCCAGGCGCCTAGGCGTGAATGTTGCTACTGCTTTGTTGGTGTGTGTTACACCTAGGCGTGGTGAGTGGTGAAAGCCCACGCCTAGGCGTGAGTTGCCCTGCTGCAACTTCTCTGTTTTGCTCCTCCGGTTACTTCTTCCTCTGTTTTCTTGCTTTTCAAGTTTCCTTATCCAATACTCAAATTATCTAATTGATTTAATTAATTACTAATTACATTGAATATCATGCTGATTGTATAATAAATTGTGCAAGAATTAGTAAGAAAAACCACTAAGTGGTTGCTATAGGCTAAATGCTATGCAGAATTACACTTAATACCACACTCAATTGCTTGCATGAGAAGAAGGTAGATAACCGAATTAGGAAGAGTGTTGGATGAATATCTTTGATTCCTTGATTTCCCCTTTAATTTTGAATGTTGAATTTCATCTCTGTTTTGTGATTTCTTTGATTTCTCAAATTGCTATTGTGACTCACGTGCTCTGTTTGTGATTTTGCATGAAGTTTGAGTTTTCTTAATATTTAGGATTGCAAATTTTCATGGTTTCATGCTATTGTTGGTTGATTAGTTGAAGTTTCATGATTGGTTGAATTTGTGTTACTGTTTTAGTGAATTTTGAGTTTTGAATATTAGGATTATAGATTTTGAATTTGCTTTTCGCAGATTCATTATTACTCATTATTATTGATCTTAGTCTAATTTAAGAACAAGTTAATCATTATTGTTTAGTCCGTTAATTCTCGTGGGACGATAACTCTTACTCACTTTTTATTACTTGATACGATCCGGTGCACTTGCCGGTGGTAGCCCTGAAATTCCGCAAGGATTTCGGGCATCAAAACTCTATTTCAACATCATTGAATAGTGATGCGAGATTAGCAGCTTTGTTTCTCACAAATCTTCTGCTCCAATCTGTAGATCTATTCCCTTTCAACCAGCCAACAATGTCCTTTCAACCAGCCAAATTACCCAAATTATTGCAAACAACATGTCATGCCATTTGCAACTTTTAGGTCTTGCTACATTTTGTTCCATCCATCCCTCAAACCAGAGTTTTACATTATCCAAACCCACCCATGCAACCCTCCCCAATTTAGACACTAGCACCATAACATTGAAGCAGATGTACAATTTAAGAACAAATGTGATACCATTTCCGTCTCCGCACCACATTGGAAGCATGTTTCTTCACCAGGCTGAATGATATTTCTTCTTAGGAGCTTATCTTTTGAGGACAAGTCGTTGTTTAGTGCAAACCAGGTGAGTATCTGATACCTTGGAGGAATATCACTGATGGCGGATTTTGCAATCCTAAACTCAGCAAGTATACCGAATTGTACCAAGTAATACCACGATGAGTGGGTACGTTCTCACGAGGATTGACGGATCAAACAATAATGATTAATTAACCCTTTTGATTAGACAAAGTCACTAAAACAGAGAAGTTGGAATTCAAGAATAAAAACAGAACAATAAACAACGAGCAATGTGAACTTGAAGAAATCAAATTTAGATTTACAAGACAGTGATGAGGTGAGTTAAGGACTTGGAGATATTTTACCCTAAGCTATTAATTTTTTTAATTCAATTTCTTCTTTAACAAGTATGATCAATTCCCAACGAATCCTCATTAACTAAACCCTAATCTCTTAGCAATTTAGTTTCTCTGAACCTAATCAATTATCAATCTCTTGACTAATCAATTAAGAAAAGAGGTTAAGGATATATTCTAATTCAATTCTTATTAAAACTCAAAAGTGATCATAGGTTAAGTTATATGTCACGTACTCAAGCTAGTTCCAACCCAATTGAGAATTAACAGAATAAGGTGTTGCACATTTATCAAATCCCTATCTCTAGTTTAATTGATAAATCATGAGGATTAAGTTTTCAATCTTTGTTATGATTACTAAAATTCTCTCAAACCAAATAATCAAAACAACATAGAAGAAGTATAACTCTCAGTAATCCTAATTCTATAATGAGGAACCGAAAACCTTAAACCTTGAATCTGACCAAAACTTGTAATTGAAGAAAATCGAAAACTTGAATTAATAAGCTATGCTGGGATGAACAAAGCTCCTCATCCTCAATATTAAAGTTTAGCTACTCATAATTCTAAGATCACAAATATAAATTCTAGGGAAAGTAAAAGTACCCAACCCTAATGGTTGAGTCCCTATTTATAATCACTAAAAAAGCTAAAACAGAAAAACCAATCTAATCTTAATCTAAATCTAATTAACCAATCTAATCTCTATCTAAATCTAATTAATCAATCTAATCTCTATGTAATTTTCAGAAGATCTCTTATCAATTTACATCATTGCCCTTGAATTAAACTTCTCCCACTTTGCCAAAATCAAATTGAATTGTCCCTAAATCCAAGCCAAAGTCTTTTATCACATTTTGCCAAAATTAATCTGAAAATTTCCAAGTTCCAGTGGCTCATAATTTGGTTGAAGTGTAACACGCGACTTTTTGTGTCCTTGGCCGAATTGGTCTTAAGGGTGGCGCGCTACACTTCATGTTGAAGTGTAGCACTTCACCCTTGCTTGTGTTCATTGGCGTGCTACACTTCATGTTGAGGTGTAGCACACCATGCTTGGCCAAATGCTCCAAGGGCTTGCTTTTCTTCAATTTTGTAGCGTGTAGCACTTGGTGATGAAGTGCTACACGCCATGGCCATGATCAAGTTCCAGGGACTTCATTTCTTCCATTTTTGTGGCATGTTACACTTCATGTTGAAGTGTAGCGCACCACTAATCTTTGTGAGATTGTGGGCTTCCAATTCTTCTAAGTGTTTGGCGTGTTACACTTCATGTTGAAGTGTAACACGCCATTAATTTTGAGGCTACTGGAAGTGGATTTCTTTTTATTTGAGCTTCTTTAATTCTTCTTCCTCTTGTTCTCTTTGATTTTCTTTTATTTCTTCTTCAATTCTCTTCCTTTTTCTTCTATTCCCTGTATATCATAACAATTAACTAATTAAGATCTTTGATATCAAAAGGAATGAGATTGCTTGTAAAATATGTTATTTCTTTCTTAGAAATCAAGTAAATTCATGCAAAATCTTTCTAATGATGCTCATGTATCAATCACCACTCCACAACTTGTCATAAATGTGTTTCTCCCGTGGCATCCCTAGCTTTCTGCTTGTTACCACATCCACAAGCGATTTGGCAGTATAACGCCCATCCATATCAAAGTTCCACACCATGATGTTCCTGAAACCTGCATATAATGAAACAGATGCAAGTATACATTGTAATTCCTCTAATTTTGCCCTCTCATACTCGAAAAAGTTTCTCTTCCAATTTAAGTCCCACACCCAATTTGTTGTGACCCAATACCCACACTCATCAATAATACAATTCTTTTGGAGTGAGTTTCTAAACAGCCTTGGGAATCTCTCTCCCAGTTTTCGGTGTCCCACCCATCTTTCTTCCCAGAATTTTATTGACTTCCCATCTCCCAAACATGGGCACCATCCTTCAGAGATTACTTCTTTGTATGTGTTGTTTTCCTTGGGCAGATTTACTATTTCTTTTCAAGGACCTGAGCCTCTTACCCTACCTTGATTCTCCAACGGGATGTCCTATCCATCTCGAAGCAAGACTCGATGACTTTCTTCCATAGTGTGTTACTTTCATTTGAAAATCGCCACCACCACTTTACCAACATTGAAGCATTCTTTAGTGCTAGTTCCCCCACTCCCAAACCTCCATAGGCTCTAGCCTTTTGAATTATATTCCACTTTATCATCGGAAATCCCCTTTTTGCCTCATTTGCCCCCCCAAAAATCTAGTATGAATACTAGTAATCCTTCTTTCCACCGTTTTTGGCATCCTGAACAGACCAAGGTAGTATGGAGAGAGGCTGTTAATTACCGACTTTATGATTACCAACCATCCTACCTTCGACAGAAAGCTCGATTTCCATGAACACAACTTCTTCTCAATCTTCTTTATCATTGGTTTCCATGTTTCAATTTTTCTCGGTTCACTCCTAGGGGGATCCCAAGATACTTCATTGGTAAGGAGCAAACATTGCTTCCAGTTGCTCTGCTCAATCTATACACCAGCTCCGGTTTGCAATTTACTGGAATGATGAGAGGCTTATTGTAGTTAGTTTCCAGACTTGACATGACGTTGAAACATCATAGGATCCTTCAATAGTTTCTTAGAACCTTTGGTTACGGTGGGCAGAAGAGAATCGTGTCATCAGCAAATTGAAGTTGCGAGAGCCTTACATTTAACCTTCCCACCGTAATCCCCTCCACAATTTGAAGTTCTTTTTCTTTCATGACGATCTTATCTAGTACATCAACCACCAGCACAAACAAAAACGAGGATATCGGGTCCCCTTGTCTATGGCCCCTCTCCATATTAAATGGTTTGGTTGCAACTCCATTCACTATCACTGACATAGATGTTGTCTTAATCATTTCCTTCACCCATGATCTCCATTTCAGGCCAAATCCCATCTTTTCCAAAACCATCTGCACAAAGCTCAAATTCATTGAATCATAGGCCTTCCTGAAATCTAGCTTGACAATTACTCCCTCTTTCTTCGTCTTCTTCAGCCAGTCAACTGTTTCACATGCTATTAGTGCCCTACTAGTATTTGTCTATTGTGTACAAAGGCTGACTGCGTTTCGCCAATCAATTTACCCATTAACAGTCTCAACCTAGCAACCATTATCATGGAGATAACTTTATATATGCTTCCAACCATAGTCTTGGATTTCTTTGCCACCATCGGGTTTAGTAGCCCAAGTAACCCATGTCACATTAGCTTCTTTTGGCAGGTTGCAGGATATAAAGAACCCCCTTACCATATTAGTAAACTCCTCACTAATTGTGCCCCATGTCTTGGTGAATCCGAGATTGTACTCGTCTGGGCCCGGAGCTCTTGTTGACTCACATGACCAGACGACTGCCTTGACTTCTTCATTGGATGGATCCGCTTTAATTCTTTCAACCTCCTCTTGCAAGATCTTTTCCACTAGTCCTTCGTCAAACTCCACCCTCGATTTTGGTCTCAGCGTGTACAGGTTTTTGAAGTAGGTTCTGGCATGATTCTCAATTCTTCTCGGGTCTCTCACCATTATATTCCCAATTTGTATATCTTCAGTGCGGCTATTGCATTGTCTTATTCATGATGTAACGTGGAAATATTTGGTGTTTCTGTCTTTATCTTTTATGAACTTATCCTTGGATTGCTGCCTCTAATACTCTGCTATTCTTTTATTCCATATCACCAGTAAGCTCTTCAACGCATTTCTCCTACTATGATTCTCCTCAATATTAACCCCATTGTCTAGGTTCAACTCTGCTGTTTGAATCTCTGCCTCAATATTCTTTATTCTCTCTTCGATGTTTCCAAACTTGCTTCTATTCCATTCCTTTAGTAAAGGCTTCTTGTTTTTCATCTTATCTAATACTGATCAGCCCTCTACTTTATTCCACTCTTCTTGAAACATCTTCATGAATTATGAGTGAGTGAAGCATACATCAAGTGCCCTAAATGGTCATACATCAAGTGCCCTAAATGGTTTAGGTCCTGAGTCCTTCTCTTTTACCCCCATTAAAATGGGAATATGATCCGATTTGGAGCACTTCACAGTTGTTACCGAGACCCATGGAAAGACTTGTAACCAATGAGGATCCACAAAAAATCTATCTAACAAGCTCGCACATCTTCCGCTTCTCCATGTGTATTTTCTGCCGCTCAAAGGGACCTCTATTGCCCCCATTTCTTGAATCCAGTTTCTTAGGTCCTGCATCCACTCCGTGTTTCACTTCCAAAATCTCACCCCAAACTTCTCTTTTCCCACTAATAGAGTTCGGTGCATAAACCACACCAACTAACACCCTTTCATTCAACTCACTTAACACACCTTCAATTAAGATCCACCTATTTTCTTTGGATACGTTTTGCGCTTGCAGAAAAGAACTATCCCACACACACAAAATGCCACCACTTCTTACATAAGCCCCTACATAAGCCCAGTGTTATGCTACATTCCCCCAAATCCTTTTTCCCTCAAACTCCTTAGGTTTAGTAATTTTTGTTTCCACCAAAGCTAAAAACCTGATTTTTAATTTGCCTACCATCTCCCTAATCGCACTTCTCTTTCCATCTCCGTTAAGCATTTGTCGCTAGTTAATGGGTTACTACATATATAATATGGGATTCAAACTTCCGATACTAGATCAGTTCAAATCGGTTAAATAAGTTAATATAGGATTACAATGAACCATAGAATAATGCTGAAAAATCATGTCTCAATTTGGAAAGCAAGCGATCATTGATGACCAATTGAGTTGACCATATAAACACCCCAAAGAGTACATACATGTTAATCTTATTTAGTAAGGAATTTTAAGCATTTTATTTTAAGAATAGTTTATGGAACCAATGTTAAAAACGTTACTACTATGCTCCCTAGACTTTCTCTTATTTTAATTACATTAAAAACTTAATTCTACATTTTAATTAAAAATAGCAAGTATAGAACTTACATGTAACTTGAATTTTTTTTTTTTACTTAGGCATCTAATTATATTATTATATTCAATCAGAACCTGTGAGTTCGTCTATTTGTTTTTAGATATTGGAAATAAAAATAATAAATTTTAGGTGGGCACACCTGAAGTTTCACATGTTGGACAAATAAACACATTATTTTCTTAATGAAACAATTGTACACCGAATTTTTTTTTCATGAGACATTTATACCTTTCCGTTAACGAAGCTTTATTTTCGTCTATTTTCGTTAAGAAAAACATCACACGTGTCATGTTTTTGGTCCAGATTGGCACTGTGAAACTCGTGATGTGGTCCGTGATCGACGAATCACCACTGTCGAAAACCTTTGAAAACCTCATACAAACGAGGTCAAAGACGAAGACCAACTCAATCTCGTTCTTCAGTCTGTTAGGGCAACTCTCCACTTTCTTCTCCTAGTCTAATGGATTAAAAGCTTATTTTTTTAAAAAAATTTATAATCGAATGGATTAGAAGCTTAATTTATCTTAGATACAAGGTAGATAAATCTTCTTTATTATTATTATTATTCTTGCCCCATTTGTTTTCTTAATTTATCTACAAAATTCACTCATCGATGCTTTTTTGCTTTTTTCCAAAAATCTAATATCGAGATAAGTCATTACCGCAAGTCACGGAATTAGGCACGCGAATAAATGGAAGATGAATCCAATTTCAATTCTATCAATGTAAAGAATAAGCTGATACTAAATTGACCAAATTACTAAAAAAACCCATACACTGAGTGATTTGAACATAGTCACAGTCGCAGATCACACATTCTGAATGAAAAAGACATTCTAAGAAGTACAATAATAACAGCCTAAAGAGATAAATGCTAATTCACAAAATAAGGGAAGAAAAAGCTAATGATTCCAGACAAGGACGAAGGCTGTTGACTCAGCCTCCAGTCACCCGCATCTTATTCTTCAGAACTCAAAAACACGCGTCCAATAGGCAACAGCAGCATAGTGCCGCTAAACTGCAAAAAAATAAAATTAAAATAAAGTAAATAAAAACAACTTACTATGCTAATGAACCACTGATCTTTTTCTATTCCAAAAAGGATCTCAACAAATCAAAAGTCGAAACAGTTACTTAATTTTCAGAGTATGATCAAGAGTTCAAAATTTGGTAAATACATGAACCAACTAGTTAAATTTTCTTTTCTGACTAAGATTCTAAAAACTTTGACAATTAAAAAAAAAAAAAAGAATGAACCATCCAGAAGCTCTTACTATCTACATCCACGGTTTTATTTTTAATTTTTATTTGAATAACTCTGGTTTTTTTTCTTCTTTTAGTTATAATTGACCGAGCAAGAGGGATTATAAAAGATTCTGAACAGAAAAATGGATCCATCTAGAAGAAGGAAGAAAAGCAAAGAGAGGGTTATACCATCCTTCAAGAAAACCAGTTTCTTGTCTAGGAGGAGGTTGTTGAGCATACTGTGGAGCATACGCTTGTTGTGGAGGATAACCTGGTTGGGGGTACCCTTGTGGAGGGTACCCTGGTGGTGGGTACCCTTGTGCGGGAGGGTACCCTGGTGGTGGATAAGCATCCTTTGGTGGATACCCTGTAAAAAAAGAAACCAATTATTACTATTTTCTCTAAGCCGCAAAAGGTAACTTAATTAATTCAATTAGATCCAAGAACCCCCAAAAGTAAACCCTAAATATGAGAAATCACGAAAGAAAAAGAAAGATTTTAGGCATTACCTTGTGGAGGAGGAACACCCACTGGTGGCTGTTGCTGATGATCGTAGTAGCTCATGTTGAATATGATGTGATGTCTCTTTCCCAAACACCTGAATAATGAAGTTCAAAGTTCAAAGACAAATTGTTAGTTGAAGAGGGTCAGGGATTTATAGATAGAGAGAGAATAAGAGTTTGACTGGCGGCGATAGAGAGATCTTGATTGAAAAAATAAAAGGAAAGAAAGAAGATAACACGCACCTAAGTTTCGACGTACCTTCTTTTCTTGTGACCGAACCGTCTTGTGACCGAACCGACTAAGCGAAGGGAAATACGCGTTCGAGACACAACAGACCGCAACGGCTCCAATAAATATAAAATTGCTTTTCATAAAAGATTCCAAAATACTTTATCTTTTTGTGAGAGTAAAAGATCGACGGAGAGTTTGATTTAAACTGAAAATATTGTCCAGTAATATCTATTCTATGATTATTAACGTGATCAATCCAAAATATAAGTATTTTTATAGATAGATTGATATGTGATTGAGGCAAATTCTGTGCCTCTTTTAAAATGGAGGCATGGTGCCACTTTAATCTACTACCGTTAATCTATACCAATTCATAATAGTCTTGTAACACAATAGTTGAATAGTATAGGTGAATAGATTTATTTGAATTTTTTTTTCACAGAGACTTTGGCATTTTCATTTAGTAAAATAATTAAATGGTTTAACTTTTAATTAAATAAAAATGAAATTAATTCTCAAAAATATAAAATTAAATAATGTAAGCGGTCCTATATTAATTCTCAATTTAGTTTAACAATAAATATGTAAATTAATTTTGTATTATGTAAAATTATTATAATATATGGAATATTAATAATAATCACCTTCTAAAATACATTATCATCGTCAATTCGTCATCATCCATTATTATTTGCTTCAAAATTTATCCGATGTATACACTTTTTATTCATTTTTTTTAAAACAAATTATAAGGTTGCATATTTGCATGTATTAGATGGGCGACTATTTTTTTTTTCCAGAAAACTAGTTTAAACTTAAGTGATACTGGTTCATATATAATCTTAAGCAATTAAGCTAAGCTTCTTTCTTTTTCCCCTATCCCTTCCACCATTTCTCCACACAAGTCATCACTAACCTTCATGTTCATCAAATTCTTGTGTCCCTCTTTACTCCATTTACCATTCACCACCACTCTTGTTCTTGTCAGTTGTCACTAAGCATGTTACTCAAATTCTGTTCTTCTTTGATTTATTCACCATCGTCCTCCTTCTTCTCATCAAAACCATCTTCATCCAACACTATCGCCAACACCACAACCATTCATCACAACAGTGTAGCAGTTGTTATCGCAAAACAAAAATTGCCGGTGGAATAATCCCTTAATTGTTGTACTTATCCATCTCGTACACCAACTAGACACCAATTTTCAATCAAAAATATAAAACAAAGAAATAAATTTGTCAAAATTGCCACAAACTACATTAATAATCTAATAATTCAATTTTCCACATTAAAGGTATTTCTGAGAGTGAGAGAGAGACGGTTGTGGCAGAAGAACAACATAAGAGGAGGAGAAAGAAGAATGGTGGTGGTGGTGGTGGTGGTGTCGTCGAACTAGCGAGGCACGGAAGGACCACAAGCAAGAAATTGCGAAAAAGGCATAGGAACTCAACAGACGGAAGCAGCAAACCGATAAGGAACGGGCGGTGACGAGGAAAAGATTACACCTGATGCAAAGCGGAAAAGGAAGCTCCACAAGCAGCAAAATTGAGGAACTATGAGAAGCCTAACCAAAATCATGTTAAGCGGCAAGCCAACAACAACTACATCCGTTGCAGAAAACGCGACGACGAGCGGCGGAACTGGTTCATATCAAAAGGAGCAACCTGTATTGATGCAAAGGAGCCACGCGCAACAGGAAACAACGACGGCGACATCGCAGTTCCAAGTGACATTGATAACAGTCTCGCCATACATGCACCGGAGAAGGAGAGCATCAAAGAGGATCTTCATCTTGACAGCAGCAGCGTGGTTTCATCTACTCAATGTTAACTTTCTTTAGTTTATGGGTTTGGTGGTGCCGTGGTGGGTTGTGGGTAGTGTCAATGTAGTGTATTGTTTTGGACTCAGGCCCTTGCCCAAACAAAAATATTAAAGTTATAGAAAAACAAATTTTTTTATTTTGGAAAATCAAAATTTATTTTACCTAGAAACTTATAATTAAAGGTTTCAAAAAGAGTGCATAGTAGAATGCTTATGGTAGACCATTAAAATGGCACCATACCTCCATTTTGAAAGGGACACCACAGAATTTACTTGTGATTGAATAATTAGATGCACGAGTAAAATAATTTTATACAAAAATTTAATTGGGAATTATTATATTAATAAAATTATATTTACAATATAGATGACAAATTTTAATATATTGAGAGCATAAAATAGTCTTGTAACTAGACAAGTATTATGAAAAAAAATTATTTTTTATAAGATATTATGTAATTGAATGTATGTGTAATATAATATTTTATGGACTATTTTAATAAAAGAGTGAAATTTTAAGAATGAAATTAAGAATAATTCAAGATAAAAACTAAAATGTTATTTGAAAAATTAACTTGTTTTTTAATTACATTTATAATCCTCTAGTTAAATTTATACATGTTACATAATATATTCATGATGAATATGAATATATTTGTAGGACTATTTTATATTTTAATTATATAGAAATTGGTCACCAAAGTTATATAGAAATTAAATTCCTTTTATAACATTAAAAGGTATAGTTATATTAATATTAAAAAGTATATACTTAAATTGATTCCCAAATTTTTTATCGGACAGTTTATTTTTTAACTAATTTTTATTGATTTGAAGTATTCAAAATTATTCTTATTGGGTAGACTGATCATTTACTATTTTTAATCAAAATCTTAAAGCGCATATTGCACAAATAAATTCCTATCAAATTTTATTATCAATCAATTAAGTCCTCAAAAAATAACTACAAGACAAATTAATCTCTCTTTAAAATAAAAGGACTAATATGTTTTAGGAGAGTAATTTTCGAAGACTTGTGTTAAATAAAAAATTGTTAAGAATTAAAGTATCGGATTAAAAGTTTTTGAGACCAATATGGGTATTAACCCTAAAAAAAATATTAATAATAGACTTTTTCAGACTTGTCGTTCTATGCCTGGTCATCGAGAAAGAGCTCTTCCTCATATGCAAGTGCTCGGCTAGACTTTAAAGTGGGTGGACTCTGGCGGCCAAAGCTTGGAATGGCGGGAGCTGGACCCACAAGGTCATTCTGACGCTCAAGTCAGTGAAATATTCAAGAGGGAGTTCTTATGAGTAAAGGAGAGAATGGATACATTGACTTGAGAATATAGTAGTGTATTTATAGGCCTTGAGGATGGATTGGATGACTTCTGAAGTCTATTGGAGTGGGAAATCAAATCCTATTGGGAGAGTTGAGGCCATGTGGTTACTGAACTGCTTGTTGACTTGATCTTTTGTTTGTTAGGATTTTATTTAATTTAATTTGAATTGAGTTAGTTAGATAGTCTTATCAGATAATTTTAGCATGTGTTAGAGTAATTGGTTACTAGGCTGAGTTGTAAGCCTCTTTGCTTATTGGGAATGAGCTTAGATGTGTTGGGCCATATCATAGTCCCCAAGCTTGACCTGCAGAACTTGGCTTTGTGAATCAGGTTGAACTTAGCTGTAAGTTGTAACTTGGCTGCGTATATATAATGGTGAGGGTTGAAGCCGTAGTGCCAAGATATTGGGGAGGCAATTCCTCCCTGGTGTGTTGAGTCGGCCGAGCTATTGGTTAAGTCGGCTGGGCTGTTGGTTGAGTCGGCGGAGTTGTTGGTTGATTAGGTAGTACTGAATGGAGATTAGTTATAAGTAACATGGATGTAAGCCCCCAAGGTCAACTTGGGAATTTGAGAATTAGTTAAGTTTTTCAATAGGCATTGTCTTCCTCATATGAAAGAAGAGAGCTGAAGAGAAGGATGATTTGATGCTGAAAGTAGAGAGTTTGACAATATTGTATTGTTTGAGGTATCTGATTGATGAATTGTTTGATAAATTGGTGATACTTGCGTATCTTTCATGGTTTTAGGCACTAATTTCTTGCTAATTCAGTAGATAATTATCATATTACTCAATGTAAAATGTCAATTTCTTAAATAAATTAGATACTTTGAGTGTCTGTTAATTATTTGTAGAAAATTGAAGAAAACAAAGAAAATAAGAACAGAGGAAGAAGAAAGCAGAAAACAGAGGAATAAGAAAGCAAGAAACAGAGGAAAGCTTAGAACAAAATCAAATCAGAGGTTCACCCTAAGCTTTATAGGTCACGTTTGGGCCATGTCTCAGACATGGCCCAAACGTGACATCCATGATGCTCCCAATCAAGCCACCAAGCTCCCAATACAATGCATAAGTCACGTTTGGACCATGTCAAAACGTGACCATCTAAGGACCAAGGCTAGCCAAGGAAGCTCACCAAGGTTACAAGCATGTCACGTTTGGCTCATGTTGCTAGCATGGCCAAACGTGACTTCTCAAGGAGCTAGGCAAGGATCAGCAAACTCACACAAGGTCACGTTTGAGCCACGTTTCCAACGTGGCCCAAACGTGACTCACCTAAGCTCCCCTCAAGCTCACCAAGCCCATTAACCATGACACAAGGTCACGTTTGGTCCACGTTAGAAACGTGGCCCAAACGTGACTCACTAAGGACACCAAGGCAAAGTCATGTTTGAGTTACGTTTTGGCCAAGCCAAAACCTGACCCAAACATGAGGCAAGACAAGATCACAAGCTCACAGCACCAAGGCCGTGTTTGGACCAAGTTTCAGACTTGGCCCAAACGTGGTTCACCTCTCCAAAGGCCCATGATTTGCAATTTTTCACGCTCAGTAATTATAATCCGTAGTAGTATAACTAGTTGATTCCTAGGTTAAGTTGAGACACTTTTTGATTATTCACAGACTTGTTCAATTTTTATTTTCTCATCACATTTTCTACGTAGAATTAGGATTAGGGTTAGCATGAATTCTCTTTTGTTTTTTCATGGTTTGTTGCCCTTCATGAGCAATTAAACCTCATCAATCCAGGGATGAGGAGCTCTGTTCATCAAAGCATGCCAAGTTAATTCAATTTCGTTTCCTTCACTGTAAGTTTCATCAATGTCATAATTCAATTCCTTTGTTCTTCATTCACAGAATTGATAAAAAAGTAATTAATTTTGTTCT
>JASCZI010000970.1:2387-22796 GCA_036250425.1 Stylosanthes scabra | reverse complement strand
AGAATTAGTATTCGAATGTATGCATTGGCCCTCAAGGGAAAGACATCTCCAAGATCTCTTAACAAGCTTTCTCTTCATTGTTTACATTCAAGTAATTTTCTGATCTGTTCTATTTAGTTTTCGAAATTCATATGCTTACAACACAAATTCTGTTTTTGATCTGATTAGTATAATTAATTAGTAGCTATTGCTTGGTCCTTTAATCCTCGTGAGATCGATACTCCACTTCATTGTGGTATATTACTTGATACGATTCGGTATACTTGCCGAGATCTAGGGTTGCGAAATCCTAGCATCATCTGCCTTGTCCATTTCATGCTTCAAATAGATTACATTCCATGATCTCTCCCACTTTTGCAGGCAGTTTGTTGCCTAGTTTGGTCGTTTTGCAGTGCTCTGGTAGATTCCAAATCTGGATCTTGACCTCAACTTCTGAAAAATCCATCTCTGCAGGTTCTACATTTCTTTACCATTTTTGCAGGAGCAACCATGAGTTTCTGAATGTCCACGGGCTCCCCTTGAGTATCCTTGTCATTTATGATTCTTTTGTGAAGAAGAAGAACTGGTAAAGTTTGTCTTGGATCTCCTTTATTTGGAAACCTTCAGGACTCCTCCATATGTTTTTCATCGCATTCTGTACCCAGCTTTGATTGATGGGATTCTCTGTGATTAGTTTCCCCACAATGCTATATTTGCATTGTTGCATTCCTTCTTCTATGTCCCCTTCCTCATATACTACTAGATGTTTCCATTGTAGGTACCAGATCTTGTTGTTGCTCACTCAGGCACAAAACATATTAGGGCTTACAGAGTATAGGGTATGGATCTCACTTACAAAGGACAGACCAAGGATCTTAACTCACTACACCTTGAGAAGCTGTTTGGTGTTAGACCTAGCAGAGAGCCAGAGAGAGGATTTAAAATTTAAATGCATTCTTAAATTACTTTTAGTTTACATCTTCATCCAAATTGCTTTCTGGTGATAGCCTTTTTATGGCAAGCCCATTTGCCTGTATCATGGGAAAATTGATGAACAAGCTCATTTTGCCTCTTTCTTAGGTGAAATGGTCATGCACATTTTGGTACTTATTTTTATGGTGCGTGTTTTGGCAGGTAATAATTTTTTTTGGTGCATATTTTAATAAAATGCCGCTAATTGCCCAATGATTTTTTATTTATCATGTGAAAATATTCTTGAGCTATGATTATATTATCTTGAATCTGTCTTTTACTCACAAACACACTTTAGTTGGGTGAGAAACTACTTTACCAATGATCTCCTAAGCCTATTAACAATGATTTTAGAAATAATTTTGTAAATAAAATTACAGCATCTAATAGGCCTAAGGTGTGTAAGCATTTCGGGATTATTAATTTTAGGAATAAGCACAATCATAGTTTCACTCATGAATTCAAGTAAGGTACCATCCTTAAAAAAAATATTTAATGATACTAGAGATCTCCTTACTTATAATGTCTCAATTATCCTAGAAAAATAAGCCATTTAAATTATCCGGCCCTGGGGCTTAAGCACGAATGTAGCTTGCTTGATTTCCTCATCCGTGACATCTTTTAAAAAGTTTGAATTTACATCTTGTGTGATTTTTGTTGGTACTTGTTGAATGAAATGTTGAAAAGATAGATTTGGTGTAGCTTTGAAAAGATCTTGATAGTATTCCTCTGCTAACTTTAGAACTTCTTTCTCACCTTGTATCCATTCTCCTTTAGAATTTTTTATTCTATTTATATGATCTCTTGATCTTCGATGTATACTGTTGTGGCATGAAAGAATTTTGTGTTCATATCCCCTTGTTGCAGCCATTTAATTCTTGACCGTTGTGCTCGAAATTTTTTTTCTTGTCTCCATAGTTTAGTAATATCATATTTGAGCATTTGTATCCTATATTGTTGGTCCTCTGAGTAGTCTCCGGCTTAAAGGTTTTTGAACTCTCTCTTCTTCGCTTCAATCTCTCTATCCCCCTTTTGAATGTACTTTTACTCCATTGGGATAATTCTTGTTTGCAATTGTTTATTTTTGAGTGCATTTCCTCCCATTTAGTTCTGCTGGTCAATACTGGAATATTCCATCCTCTTCTAATTATGTTGGTGCCATCCTGATGATTCAGCCAAAACTTTTCAAATTTGAACATTTTACTTCTTCTACCTTTTGGGTCAGTATTTAGAATGATTGGAGTATAGTCCGACCTAACCGTTAGTAGGGTTATGAGGGTGGCTTTGGTGTTCTTTTCTCCGGTCCCAATTGACCATATCCCGGTCTAGTCTCACTTTTGTTATAACTTCTCGATGCGGATTACTAAACCAGATAAATTTTAGTCACTGCAATTCAATATCCATTAAGCTGTTGCAATCGGCAAACTCCCTAAACTATTGAATTTCATTGTGTGGTTTAAGATGTAGGCCTTCCTTTTCATGTTGATTTAAGATGTCATTGAAATCACAAATGTATACTGACGAGCCTTGTAAGATGGCTGAGTTTTATGATAGCTCCCTCCATAAGTTTCTTCTGGATTTTGGGGTGTGGCTTCCATACACAAAAATACAATTTCAAGGAGGTTCATGATTAGTGCTAATATTAATTTTAATATAATTAGAACATCAAACATACACATTAAGTTTTATATTAGATTTCCAAGACAAATAAAGGCTCCTAGACAAGCCCAGAAGATCCACACAAAATATGTTATCATATTTAAGTCTTCTTCTAATCCTATCGCAACTTGCTTTACTAACTTTATGTTCTATAAAATACAAAATGAATAGTTTCTTTTGCAACTTTTAGAAGCTCAAATACTGTCGAGGCTGCCGCCAAACCCCGACAGTTCCAACTTAGTCTAATCATAGTCAAGGAGGGGGCCATTTAAATGATAAGAGTTTTAAGTATGATTTGAGTTTGGTTAAAAAATTTTCTAATGCACTAAATACTTTAACAAATGAACTTTTTAATTGAGTGAGAAGTAATCAATAGTTGAAAATTGCATTATAATGAGTAATAGAATAATAGTTTAATATATATAGAATTGAATTTTGATGTATTAATAATATAATTTTTTTATATAGTTATTTAAATTATATTTTTTTTGAACGACCATCACACAATAAATGTAAAAATATAGATTTATTGTTACGTCACAATGCATAAGTGAATGGATACATAAAAATATTTAAATTGATGTACATTATATCAAAATTAAATTAAAAAATGTAAAAATATTATTATTTGAATAAGAGAGAAAAAATTAATGTGAGTTAAGTTTTTATTCATTATTTTATATTAATATGCATTTCACGTTTAGTCTTTTTTTACACATACATACATATATATATATATTTTGCTTCAAATGATAAATACTAGTATATAATAGACGTAGACAACAAAAGAAAAATATTTAATAGATGTCACTTATCTATTGATTGAGTCTTTAATTTATTAAAAGTATATAAAAATGATAAAAAAAAAATTAGATAGGATATCATGTTATTTATAATTTTATTTTTATTTTCTATGGTATCCCAATTAAACAAATCAATGACTAATTTGTTACGAATATGATCTTAAATTTAAGTTGAAGTTTTTTTTCATCCATATTATCTCTTAACCCTATAAGCCGATAATTATTTGTGTGTAAATCAAAATTTTATTTAAAGATTTACATTGCTACATATATAAAATGATATAAAATCTTTCTAGTTGTGTAACTAACTGCTTGTATAACCTAAATTTGCTGCTTGATTTATAATTTAACTAAGCAATTTCAAGTTCAAGTCTTTAGAAATGAGAAAAAAATATTTTGTATAAATTATATATAATAAAAGTATAAAATATAAATATTTAGGTTCAACAATGTACTTTAATAGTTGAATATGCATTTTGCCTTCAAATGTTTTTTATTTTTAAAATAAAAAAATTGAAAAAAATAACAGAAAGTGAAATTGCCGTTAGATTTAACGTAAGGGACCACGAAACAGTCGCGCGTGACATGTGTCTATGTCTTTCTCTCTCTCTCTCAGGCTCTCAGCCGCCAGGCGCTAGCAGCTTCTACCTCTCTAAGCTAAATATAATAGAATAGGCATTAGGCACAGTGAAATTCAACCTCACACACTTCATAGCCAATTGCTATTTGCTATTGCTTTGTGCCATACTGCCATTGTTTGCAGCATACGAACCTGATTCACTCCCCCTATGGCCCGCACTTCTAAGCCTTTCCAGTACTACGTTGTGGTCCATGAAACCTCCTTCTGACACGTGTCAACTATGGGTGCTCACGTCCCTTTCGGGTTTGGTAGTTCCCGGCCCAGCCCTTTCCCACTTTTTGGGCCTCTTTTGGGCCCGCTTCTCAGATAGATAAATCAATGCAATTGCAACGTGAATTGTGAATTGTGAGAAAGAAGATAAGTAGGAAAAAGGAAAAGTAACTTTGTCATTTCCATTATTACAAAAGTAAAACAAACACTAAAAGGGTACTCTACCTTTGCTGTACCTTGGAAATTTTAGCTCTCTAGCTATTTACTATTCTTGTGCCAATCCCTATTCTGCACCTACCATCACCTGTTACCACCCATTTTTATATCCTATCCACCACTCCACCCCCTACCCACTCTAGTAGTGTGACCCATTCATGATTACTTTACTCCTTCTTTTCATATTAAAAAAAAAATTAGGGTAAGAAGGAATAGACTGTATATGGTCGGAACAGTAAAAATTTAATAAATATTTACTTCAAAATAAATCATTTTCAATTAAAAATTATGCTATATAATATAAAAAAAATTTTAATTATAAAATATAACTTTAAATTGGATTGAGTCTACTTAAACAAATAACCCAAATTCAACCGGAGATTAATATGGCATAAAAGTGACAAATGGGGCACCAAAAAGATATACTTCGGGTCTGGGAAACACTCCTGGAAAGAAAAGTCATTCTCAAATGATAAAATTTTATTTTTATACTATTATATAAAAATATCTTTAGCTTTGTGGGGGGAGAAAAACGAAAAAGAACACGTCGGCAGGTGGTACGCCTTCGAAACGACATCGGTACCGTTAATTTTAATCCAATATTAATTTATTAAAAAAAAATCATTATATTGTTTTTTATGTAATCCTTTTTTAGATAGTTTGTATGATATAAAAGATTTTTTATATATAAAATATCATTTATATCCTAAAATCAACTACTAAATTAATTATTATATATTTATAAATATGTATTTATTTTATTTTAAATATATATTTTATATTAATAATTAATTTTAATATATATCTAACATAATTATTTTTATAAATTTTAATTTTAATACACTATAGTATAAATTGCAACATCATTCAATAATTATTTTAAAATTTTTAATAAATTTTAAAGATAAAAAATATACTTTACTTTTTAAATTATCATTCAGTAAGATAAAAGTAAAGAATATTTATTTTTATTGATATAGTATTTATATAATTAAATATAAATGCAAAATTGTTTTACACATCAAAATTAAATTCTTTTTATATTTTATCTTTTTTTATGAATTATTTTTATTCCTAAAAAAGAAAATTGTATAAAATTTCTCTTTAATTAAAAATTAAAATGCGTCAACAGTATTACTGTTTCTGATTGGCTTGATTAAACAAACGAAACAAGTATAATTATGTGATTAGATATCTTGCTCCAACCCCAGCATCATTGATTGATCAATCTTTGTCTTATTACAATTGAAAAAAGAAAGAAAGAAAGAAAGCAAGAAAAAATCTCCAATAAGGTGGCACCACAATTCCCCCCACGTTATCATCAATCCCACCCTTCCTAGTTCCTTCATTCGTCCCCTCGCCCTGCGTGCCTTCCCCATCAAAAAAAAAAAAAACTCTTCCCCCCATAAACAAAAAAAGTGTGCTTTTCCCAAACCTCTTCCTTTTCCTTCCTCACTCTCCTCTCTTCTTCTGCTTTCTTCTTGATTCTCCAACAATCTCAACCCTCACTCCTCAAATTTCATCTCTTTCCTTCTTTCTTTTCCATCTCACAGACACGAAAATCAATTTAATGTAGTCAGAAATTAAGGTTTAAAAGAGAAACAAGAAAACAAGAAAAAAGAACTTCTAATTAAGCAAAGCAAACATGGCTTTCCGCGACCACCTACCACACGAAATTACTTTTCAGCCCTTCACGGACGAGCAACATTTAAATCAGAACAGAGACATGCAGAGGATGCTGACTCTCTCCGGCGCCGGCGGCGGAGGAGCACCTCCGACGTGGATGAACAACGTCCGGCAGCAGAATTTCCTGCACCTTCAGCCGGACGCATCGTCGGCGCAAAACGAGGACGTCGGAGGCATGATGGCGGCGGCGGAGAAGAGCATGGATCATCGGAGCAAGCAGCAGCGGACGGCGACGGAGAGTAACAGCTTCGAGACGGAGGATATGGCGGAGTACAAGGCGGATATCCTAGGACATCCGCTATACGAGCAACTGCTGTCGGCACACGTGTCGTGTCTGAGAATTGCGACGCCAGTGGACCAGCTGCCGAGGATCGACGCGCAGTTGCAGGAGTCGGAGCGCGTGGTGGAGAAATACTCTGCGCATGGAAATAACGGTGTTGTTGATGAGAAGGATCTTGATCACTTCATGGTTTGTTTCTTTCCCAACCTTATTCTCACAATTATCCTACCTATCTTATGCTTTTGGGCCACTTTTTCTTATTAAATACGTTAAATAAATTATTATTTAGTAAATAACTTAATAAATAATTATATCTATTAAAATTAACTATTAAAATCAATCATTGATATATAATATTATATATTAAAATATAAAATATATTTGTCATACCTAAAATAACCCTAACTTAACAATATTAAATATCAAAATGAATTCGTTATTCTGGGACGTAGGAAAACACGGGTGAACATTATCATGGTCATTCGGATGAACTCATTCAATGATGTCAGTTTTTTGATATTTTTTGTGACAATTTTTTTTGGGTTTTGCTAAGGAGTAAGGACATAATGATAAGTTTATCAAGGAAATGTTTTAAATTTTTATATTTAATAAATATAAATAAATATACTAGAAATTTCAATTTTTTATTTTAAAAAATTATTAATTTGTAATATTAATATATACTTTTAGAACACAAAATAGATAAATTATTTTTAAAGAATAAGTTATCGAAATTATATAAAAGTGATACTTGATATTATTAATGATAAAATATGTTCAATTATTTAAAAACATAACAAAATGCTTTTTTGTTATGCGACTGTAACAAATAGCTCCCTTTTTTACCAGGTTAATTTTGTCAATTTTCAAAAATTTCAAGAGAATATTAGTGTTTTACTCCTTTTAAAAAAAAAAATCTTATGTGATGTTTTTCAAAAAAAGCTAAGTGCAAAAAAAAAAAATTTGATATACATTGTTAAATTTATTTTTAATATTTAGTTTATATTATAACATGTATTTTATAAGGGAAGTTTATTTTGGAGCTGAATTTATGTAAGTGTATTTTTATATTAGCTTTTAACAACGAAAGTACTACGATAAGCAAATTGCATTTAATAAAATTTATTTAATTTAATTTGTTTATTTTAAAGTGGGTAAATTGTATTAATAACTAATAATTATTTATTTAATATTATTTGGAAAATTTAAAATTATTAATCATAATCTAACTCTATTTAATTTAAACTTAATATAAATACTA
The DNA here is from genome assembly GCA_036250425.1 of Stylosanthes scabra. NCBI lineage: Eukaryota > Viridiplantae > Streptophyta > Magnoliopsida > Fabales > Fabaceae > Stylosanthes > Stylosanthes scabra. The sequence continues at coordinate 15,090 of JASCZI010000970.1, read as the reverse complement.
AAACGTCATATGATTAAAATATAACAAAAATTCAAAATGTTATATGATTTGAATTTATCATTTTGTTTTGATAGAAAAATTAAAAATTGAGTATTAAAATAAAATTAATCAAACATGAAGAAATGTATAACTAAACAAAAGAAGTTCTTTTAAGGAAAAATAAAAATGTATTTTACATTAAGAAGCTATCCATAAATTAAATACAATTTTAAGATTTTATTTTTAAAATCCAAATAAATATGTCCAACTGAAAACATAAAATTTTTAATTTTACCATTTATGTAGAGTTGTATTTATCAGTTTATTGAATAATTAAATGTTAGCTTAATTTCTTAATTTTAAAATAATCAAATTAAACTGAACCGTTTTTGTTAATTTTTTTTCTAATAGCTATAAATTACTGCTTACAATCTTAAAACTGTAAAAAGAAAAAAAGAAAAGAAAAGAATAATTGGGTCAGACTACCCAAATTTGAACATAAATCCATAATTGAATGGCGTTTGTACGATTTTTTCCACTAAAAAAAATTGATTTTCATATATAATATTATTTTAATTTTTTTTAAATAATACACTTTTTTAAAAACTATTTATGAAAAGTTTCCTATGTTTGGGTCTAGGTCTTTATCTTTTGATGAAAATAATGTTTTATGTTATTATTATTATTTTCACAATAATTGTCCAAAAAAAAAAAACAACTGTAATAGTGATAGAAAATAAGTTAAGGGATTATTACTAAATAGAACTTTGTCCATAGGGAGGGAAAAAAAAAAAAAACACCGGGAGACATAATTAATTAATAATTGAATTTAATGTTCAACCTAGTTTCTTTCGTAGGTACGTGAATGGATCATTTTGGTTACTAAAATTTTAATTAGTCAACATAGTTAAACAATAATGTGATAATGTCCCAAGACCAAAAAAATTAGCCAAAACAACAAAAGTTTACGTTATTTAACGTTCACTCATTTCCGCGAAAATAAATAAATAATTTTATATTTTATATATATATGTAATAAGTACGTAGTTATATATACCATGATCTCTAGCATTATTTTAAGTTTTAACCCATTAAAACTGAGGGGGCTCAAAGATATTCATGCATGCATGTAAGAGATTTAGTGGATTATTATTATCTTTACAATCAATAATAAAAAGTCACAAAAAAAAACAATCAATAATACAATTATATTTTTCCCCCTAAATGACAATATTACTAGAGATAAAATTGAAATTAGTTTTCATATTAATAAAAATTAGTTACTATATATTATGTATACTTATATTATTTTATATATTTTTATTTTATAGTGTATTTTAATATATATTCTATACATGCTTTGTAAGTAAGTTGCATGATTTATGGTACATTGAGTGATTAATTTTCATCTCTCGTGTCTTATTTCATCATCCCCTTTGCTTTAATTTGCTTTTGTAGTATCCCTTAAAAAATAAAATTGCTTTTGTAGTAGTTGCAACTACTTGAGTAGTGTATGTTATTTTGATTGAAGGGCATGTATGCGTGTGTTCCTTTGATTGATTGATGTTTGTGATTTTAGTAATCAATCAGCTTCATTATTTTGATTTTGTGATGATAATCTGCGATGCTTCGGCAAATGTCGTTTCTTCTATTATTCTTGCTTTGGTGGCTTTTACGCTATCACAATTAATGTGAAAATTAGTTTTGTGGTTTTTGTCTTCTTTATATAATGTGCTAAAATCTTGGATTTTTTTTATATAAATAAAATAAATATAGAATTTACACAAACAAATAAAACTATATAAATTTACGTTTTTATATCGTATTAGTAGTGCCGTGGGGATTGGGTGAGGGATAGAGCAGAACCAGTGCCGCAGGGGTTGAGGGTGGCATTGGTATTTTTTATGTGGGCCAGTACCGCAGGGGATGAGGGCGTGACTGCTCAGGCCCAGTGCCGCAGGGGTTAGGGGCGGCACTGGTGTATTTTGGGTGCCTCATGGTGATAAGTATTATGGAGATAATAAGATTTATAGAATCAGTTGCACCTTGCAACGAATTCGTATAATTTTACTAACAATTTATGGAGATAATAAGGTACCAGTGCTGCCATCACGCCCCCATCCCCTGCAGCACTGGCCCACATAAAAAGGTACCAGTGCTGCCCCCAACCCCTGCGGCACTAGTTCTGCTCTATCCCTCACCCAACCTCACGACACTACTAATACGATATAAAAACGTAAATTTACATAATTTTATTTGTTTGTGTAAATTTTATATTTATTTTATTTATATAAAAAAAAATCCAACACTTGGACCTCAGCTTCCTCTCCGGATTTTATGGAGTTTGTCTTTCAACTTTTATGAAGAAAAACAAGAGTGCCACCGTTTTGCTCATTAGAGCACACAACACTTACGTGATTGTTGGTATGTTAGGTAGACAATAATTGACTAATTAAGAGAGAGAGTTAGTGATAGAATCTTCCATATGACAATAAGTCATTAGTTATAGTAAACATGATTTGAGGTTTTAAATACTCTTCATGGAGTTAAAACTCAAAATTACTCTACAATTTCAATTAGTATGTCCCTTTATGCTCCAGCTAAGCACTCTGTTTGACGAAAATGTCGAAAGGGGCTAATATGAATTAGCTTTTTTAAATTTAAGTGATTATTTTGAATAACTATAAATTTTAAGAATTAATTTGAGTTTGAACTTAAATTTTAGGCCCATTTTGAATTTTATTTCCTCTTCCATAACACAAGCAGTGATGAGTTATTTTATACAATGAATCACTCCTTGTTTCTAGTTAAAAAGAAAATAATATAAAGTTTTATTTTTTTGAAATTAGAAAATAATACAAAGTTACTATATTTAATTTAATGTTTATAGTTATATAATATCTAGAATTACTTATTTATTTCAATAATAATTTATGAATGTCAAATAAAAAGAGTTTGGGCCGATTTTTATCGTCTCAAAATAAATATAGCTACTTGAAGCTGTGGTGTAGCTAAGTTTCCAAAGCACTTTATTTGTTCCCCCTCTTGTACGCTTCTATTTTGCTTAAGGACAATGATAATGAAGCGATGGGACCTAAGCCATTCTTTTACTTTACCATCAGCTGGTTGGTTATCATGCATTATTAGTGGACGGCATAGTTGGCGAATTTATTTAATGTAGAACCCAATACAAGTAAGTTCATTCTTACTTCTTAGCTTTCATTCCAGACTTATACTTAATATTTATAATTTCATATATATAATATTTAATATTGAACATTTATAACATTTAATATTATATATTTATTCGAAAATAATTAATGAATGTAAACAAAAGTAAAACAAAGACAAGTTATGTTCTCCATATGATTTTTTGCATCTTGGGATTTTACGTGTAAACCTGTGAGTATTTTTTTTCACGTTTAAATTAAGTTCCCATAATTGTGTTGGTTACTTTTATTAAGTTTCTATGAAAGAAGCACCTTTTGAGTTTTGAGCTTTATTATATATGTTTGTTGTAGACACATTATGTTCTATTGCTTTGCGCTTTTAAAGAACAATTGCAACAACATGTACGTGTGCATGCCATGGAAGCAGTGATGGCTTGTTGGGAGCTCGAACAGTCTCTACAAAGCTTGACGGGTAATAACTCTTCATCTAAAAAAATCTTCTTCTTTTGATTATGAGTTGTTATTGTTTCTAGTTAGCACTGTCCTGGGATTGTAACATAAAAAATGGAATACTAAGGGGTTAACATTCTTTTTGGTGTCCAAGGGGTTAACATTCTTTGTAAAAAAAAAAAGTTAGATCGACTAATATATTTTTTTTTTTTAAATATCTCCTACATTTGAATTAATAATTGAGAAAGTATGGTAACAAATTTCTTACCTAACAAATTTCTTACGTAAAAAAAAATTTTTTTAGTAACTATAAATTCGAAAATCTAAAAGAATAGAACATCAAATTTAAATGATTGGCTTATATTAACTGATTTTTTATCCGTTACCTAACAAATTTCTTAATAATAATATTAATCATTTTTTTTAACTAGAAATATTGACTACTCCTGGAATAGTGGATTGATTACATGAATGATAATCCAAAAACGTGGATGTGATTAAACATATATAAATCTACTTTTTACATGGACTCAGTGCATCAATTAAACTCTATTATTAATTAGTAAAAAAAACACTCTATTATTAATTGCTAATAGTAATGTGTGTGGTGCATAAAGGTGTATCTCCGGGAGAAGGGACAGGTTCGACGATGTCGGACGACGAAGACGATCAGGCAGAGAGCAATGGGAACTTATTGTACGAAGGAAGCTTAGATGGCGGTGATAGTCTGAGCTTTGGGCCTCTTGTTCCAACTGAAACTGAAAGATCTCTAATGGAGCGTGTCCGCCAGGAGCTCAAGCACGAACTCAAACAGGTATTTAACAATATCATTTCAAATTAAATCTGCATAATAGTTTCATGAAAACCAATTAATATACCATATCTAAAATAGTTCATGTGAAAAGTATGCTTATAGCATCTCATTATCAGATGAATTGTAAATTATAGTACATACAAATTAGTACGTAATATGTCACTCATTGATGAATTCATATAACTATCATCTGTATTCTTGCATAGCATGCAAGTTTTGTTTTTTGTTTCTGATAAATAAAACAAAGGATATCAAAGCTCAATGATAAGTGTAGTGGAAGTGGTCTTAGGGAACCAGGGCTCACTATCATGGTAGGTGACCAGAGATTGAAATTAAAATTTCAATTTTTATCTTCGAAATTTCAATCCCTTTGGTAGCTCCAAAAAGTGGGGACGCTGGAGATTGAATTTTTTTCGACAGAAACTGAAATTTTAATAATATTTTTTATTCAAATACTTTCCGTTAATATTAAAGTTTCTAATACTAGTTTTTGTTTCTTCTCTATCAACTTAATTTAGTCTTTATTTCCCAGTCCATCAGTAAATTTTAAACCAAACACAATAATAAATTTAATTCAATGTTTATATTTCAGTCTCTAACCCCACTTTCGGTGTCTTCCAAACACACCTTTATTTGGAGAACTGAATGAATTCAAACAAGGTAAATTAAACTAACATAAAAATAAAAACAAGCCACTAGAAAGAAGCACTTGAACTGAATATATATAGACAAATATATGATTGAAATGAGGAGCGAATGGCATACATAATGAGTTGAATGGATAGAATTGAAACATATATAATTGAAGTGGTGTTGTGAATCAGGGTTACAAGGATAAGATTGTTGACATAAGAGAAGAAATTCTGCGAAAGAGAAGAGCTGGGAAGCTTCCTGGGGATACAACCTCTCTCTTAAAAGCATGGTGGCAATCTCATTCTAAATGGCCCTATCCAACGGTATGTTAATCTCACTCACACACACATTTAATAAAATATGTATTAACTACTACATATGTCCTTAATTACCATATATATATATATATATATAAAATTACAACTACTTATTTGAAAATATTTCACTTAGTCCATCATGAACTTGATCCATTATAGATTTCTTCTTCTTTTAGTTAGAATTTAAAAGGATAAACTATGAATAGAAGGATGCAATATGAAATGGTATATTAGTGAATTTTATTTTATTTTTAAATTTGTCTTTGTCTTACACTTAAAAGATAATATACTTTTTTTTTCTTTGAAATATCATAAAAAAAAAATTTTAAATTAATTTTTAACATCTAATTTATTTTAATTTTGTCTTTAACGTTTTTAACCGGTTTTCAATCTATCCTTTTGATTATTATTTTTTCTTCTTGCAGCTAATATATGGTCAATAATTTGTTTAAAAAAATGGTTATGGTTTTGCAAAATTTTGAAGATCTCTTTTGAAAGTTTTAGGAACAAAAAGAAAATAAGTGAAAACAAATATGATCAGAAGAATTCATGAATATAATTTTGCACAATATTAATTGCTTTTGTGAGTGGTGCTAATTTTTTCAGGAAGAAGACAAGGCCAGGTTGGTGCAGGAAACAGGCTTGCAATTAAAGCAGATAAATAACTGGTTCATAAATCAGAGGAAAAGAAATTGGCATACTAATTCTTCGTCCTCTACTGGCTCCAAAAGCAAGCGCAAGAATAATAATAATAATAATAATAATAATAATAACAATAATAATAGGTACGTACGCGGGTTACTAGAATTATTGCTTAGCTGGTTCTTGTTCTTGTTCCATATATATCATATGTTTTATTCTCTGGAACTTTTATATGTTCTGATGATGAGTGTTGTTGGGAATTTTGGATCCTAGTGGTGCAGGTGAAACAAGTCACAACCAGAGCTTCATGTGATGATTGGACATATAACTTCTTTTTCATCATCAACACACAAAAGAATAGAGAAAAGGAGTCAATATCTATCATGCTAAATTCCACATCTCTAACCACTTTTTATTAATATTTCTAATCTTATTATCATAGTTGAGGATTGAATTGTTACTTTATTTTGATTAGAAATCGAATTGTCTGTTGAAGAAAAAGAAAGTCAGTTAGAAGAGACCAAGTTGAATGCTTATTATTAGAAAAAGAAGGATGATGTAATAAGGAAAAGTTCTGATTTAGAAATAGTAACACTTACTTCATCAGTTAGAGGGGGGGAAACAAAGAAATATTATTGTTGTATATATGAGGGTGCTGGTTAAATATTTTCGATTTAATGCATGGGTATCTATAAAGGAATAGCATAATCATTGAATGTACTTCAAAGTTTAACGCTTTTTACAAATACAATTTGGGTTACTTGTTATAGGTTATATATATCTTGGAATCATGACCTTATTAGATTTGGTAAAGTGATGGATTATTACACAACTATTTTTCTTTGTAATCTAATCCATCAGTGATCAAGCACAACCTAAGAATATTTGAGGTAAGAATACATAGGATTCCTCTATCACTTTAGTTGATTTGAGTGAAGGTGTAAAAAAAAATCTAAGATTCTTAGGGCATTGTAGTTGATCTAAATCAAATTTAACTTGAGAAAGTTTAAGGAAATAATATCTGATAGTTTTAGATTAGTTTGTGATATAAATCATCGTAACCCAAGAAAGTTAGAAGAAAGAATACAACACTTGCTTAAATAGCAAAACTTGCAACTTGGTTGAAAAATGGATTTTCTATCCGGTGATGTTAAGTGTATACGTTTTTTACTCATCCAAACTCATTCAAATTGAAATATATAAGTATAGTAAAAAAGTATTAAAACACAACACAAAAAAAATTATACATGGCACAAAATTAGACACGATTCATAAAATTAATTATGTATAACAAAAAAAAAAAATTGAATCTCAATATAGAAATTAAATAAAAATACTTGGATAAACTTTAGGTGGTAAAAATACTTGTATATGTTATTTTTTCATTTTCTATGTACCTAAAACTGATCTTGAATGCTTGCAAATCTCAAAAGCTTCTTTCTCTAGATATCTTCACGTTTATCTTCCTTGATTCAATTTTTGGATAATTGCCAACTACATAATAGAAGCCAAACTTCCAAAATTGAAATATGCACTCTCTGAATTCTATAGACCGTTGTTGCTGGGACGTTGGGGAAAAACTGCCAACTGTGGTAGCTAGTAACAATTTGACTGCCTTTTTTCTCTCTATTTGGTTGCCAAGTGGGTAGTTCTAATTTCATCATAGTCATTTTGTAATTTTAGTATAATTTCCTTGTATTGTTTTCTTCCTTTGGCATCAAGTAGCTGATGTGTATATTCTTCTCAACCAATCAAATGTTTGCCATCGTATTACTTGTTACTTATTATTGACTAAACTCAACGGTAGTATCTAACCAACTTGTTGAGTTAATCAAGTTGTCAGTTAACTTGTTTGCCTTCTATGTAAGCAACCTCTTAGGCCAATAACAAAGTCTTAAATTGAGCTCAAATATTCAACATATTACTTCATAAGTTATCTGAGTTGGGATACTACGGAAACAAAAAGAATCAACAGTATTTATTTTTATTTTATTTTATTTACTTTTTTTGCGAAATGAACCTTCTAATACCATTTTAAAAGTTTACACACACAGTATTGTTTCTTTGCTGACTATGTAAGACAATAGAATTGCTTGTTAATTCTTGCTTACAAATATTATGTTTGCTCAAAAACTTGTAATATTTAATTAGTTCTTAATTCTTATGTTATACTGTCAATCTATTAATAAAATAGTTAGGAATTATGTAATGTTCAGCAGCATTATTAGTCTGTAATAATTGATTACCGGGGCACCCTGGTATACTTGTCCTGTTTCTTATGCTTTTATTCTATTAAAGGAAAAAATGGCAAGCTGAAAGAAGATGGGGCAATAGAATGATCTTTACACAATTAAGAATAAGTGAATAACTCTACCAATGAAAAATACTAACAACATGAACAATGCAAGTTCAACCAAGAAAATCTAAAAAAATTCACGTCTGCTCGAATCGTTGTTCGGTTTGGCCGCGTCCGGCAGCGGCGAAAGGAGCACTAAACCTGGCTGAGAAACTAGGAGGCATGTCTTCGTCTTCACTGGGAACTCCACTGTTGAAGTTGAGAGCATAACTGTGTTCATCATACTGAAACCTGTTGTTCCTCTGCTGCTTCTTGCCGTACACACTAAGCTTTCTAATGAATGTCTTCCACTTGGGACCTGCAATCACTTCTGAAACCTCCTTCATCTTCCTCAACCTGCATCTCAACCACGACTCTCCATTTGGCTCCGCTAAGCCTCTGCCTTCGCGCCACCGTCGCAAATCGAAAACCTGGAAGCATCCGGAGCCGCACATGCTTCCAGGCTCTTGGTGGTCGTCTGAGGAAGAAGAATATTCTTCTTCATGTTCCACCAATGGCCTTGCCTCAAAAGCAGCCATATTTGGAGAGGAAGCAAAACAAAAAGATATATGAAAATATAGTTGTGTGCGAAGAATAATGTATAGGTGATGATTATAAGGAAAAGAAATAAATAGATGCAACCAATGAAATGTCAAGGAAAACTAAGCTACAGCTGTATTAAACAAACATCTCCAACCAAAAATGATAATAATAATTGAAAAAAAAAAAAGGAGGAGGTATGATTGATTAAACTTTGCGTTTACAAGCTTCTGTGAATAAAGAATCTTATCTGTAGTAGGCCTAACGTCCAAGCCACTTAAGAGTGTTAGCCATGTACATGCCAATTGGCTATTCGATTAGCTTGTCCACCACTTACAAAGAAATAATAATCAGAAAATGAAATTGGCATTAAATATCAAATGATTAATAACACATAAAAAATGATACTATGATTTTTCATTTTAGTAATATATTATGGGTTGGATAAAGCCTATGTTGTGTCATGTTAAGCTGTTGGTGGCTCCCACACACGTGATAAACAACAGAAACATAGCCCGGGCGGCCAAAAGCCAAAATGAGTATTGAGTAGTATGATGAGTTGAAGGGAAACAGTTAAGGCCTAATGGTTCTGATGAGTTAGCACCAATAAGGCAATAACACTCAACAATGTGAAAACATATATCATTTCCACAGGACAATACCAAATGAAAATACCGTCAACCTGAAACAGCAAATATTAGAACACCAAAGTATCAATATAGAGATATAGTTCAACAAAGAGCGCATACCTTGTCTGAAACAAAGCTGCTAGTGCTACGTCCATTCAAGACCACAAATAAGCTCTCTAACACCACACCTATTGCAGCCTCACCAACCGCCAAGCTCTCTGTGGCTTGTAGACAGGATGTTGGAATTATTGGATTCCTAAATCCTAAGACCACTAAATCATTACAAAAAATAGATACCTAGTGCTACCTGAATTGATAGGTATGTTTTTCATCTTGATTTGTTGTTCTTAATCCTAATTATGGTTGTTTGGTCTTCCTCAATCAAACTGCTTTCTGAATAGTAATTCTCTAATGGGAAAAAATTGCAGATGGGTGTCTTGGACCAAAATTCTGAATCTCTATTTATATTGGGCTATTAGCACCAAGACCCAATAAAATAAATAATATTAGTTTTATTCTTATCAAAACCAATATTTTTATTATTTAAACCAATAGTAAGATCACTTTATATAAGTCAAAATATAAAATAACTAATATGATTATACTTTATTATATATATATATTTACTCCGCAAAATAAGAAAATAAAACTTTCTAACAGAGTACACTGTCGTCGCAGCCACCAACGGTAAAGGTCCCCTTATCACCAAAAAGATGAGGAACATGGTGACCTCACCAAGCAGCGCAAAACTCGCTGAAAGAAAGGATGAAAGAAGGGGGCACTATTCCAAAAATGATAAGAGAAGAAAAAAAGACATGATCCTGTTTCAGAAACCCACATAGGCCCATATCAACATAAACAAGAAGAGCCCAACTTCAAGAAAAAGCCATAACCCAAACTCCAAAAATGCGCACTATTAATTTTTTGTTTTTTTGGACAGAAGCACTAATACTTTTTTAATTGAAAAAGTTAACGCGATGATCAATGTTTAAGGTTTATGAACAAAAAAAAAAGTTTAGCCGACACCAAAACGAAATGTTTAAGGTTTAGGAGCCTCCGTCAAGGGCTAGTATGGTTTTTCGGGCTGATTATTGTATACATATACTTCTTAGTTTGTTCTTGTTTTCGGCCTAAGGGCCTCACTAATTAAAAAACAGAAATACGGGTAGACGAAGGAAGACCTCACTGATAGAAAGAAGAAAATCAAATAAATCATTCAACCAACATAATCCGTGTAAATAAAAAAAAAACCAATGTAATCCAAAAGCACGAAAAGCAATGGGATCGGAAAAGGGTGAAAATTAAAAAATTACCTAAAAAGCAGCCAAAAAAATGAAATTTGAAAGCTCGCACCTAAAGGGTGAAAATTAAAGTGAAGTCGATTTCATCTTATCTGTCCATTCTAATGCATATTTCATTTTAAAATCAATTCATTCATACAATTAGGGTTTCAAATCAATTTCTCATAAATATCAATAGTGATATTTAAAAACATACATTAGAGTTGCTCTAACTGATACCCAAATACTCATGCATTAAATAGTTTTAGCTACACAAAAGAATTAGTGGATTCAGCAAAGAAAACAATTGAATTAAGAAAAACTATATGGGAGCAAGTTTTAAATAATCAATCCTACCCGACTTTAGCATTTAGAGTTATAATTTAGAATTTAGAATCAACGTTTTGTAATTTAGGGTTTAAAACTTAAAATAAAAAAAATAATTTTAAAATTAGATCGCACGTGTATATAAAAAGAACACCATTCAATTTTCAAAATGTACCATTAATATAATTAACACAATATTTATAATAAAAGAATTATACTGCTGGTACATACAAAAGAATAATTCAGTTTTCAAAATATAGAAAAGAATAGATATTTTAAATGTATTATATGTTTTTTTGTTGGAAGTGTAACACATGAATATGTAGACAGGCATTAACTTAAAAAATTTAATCTTATAACATTACTCTTTATCCTTAGAGCATGATAATTTTGTTTTTTATAATCAGTTGTTCAAATAACATTTTTCTTCTTTTCCTAGTAAAGATTTCGATTTCAAGCTTCTATCTTTCATAAAAAAATATACTTATTATTTTTTTTATTGTTAGAGCATGATACTTAATATTGAAATTAATCAATGTTGCTGTCGTTGAAAGGAGTGAAACGTCTTGATAGGCTTGCACAGATCAATGACACAGACTTTTGAGGTTTAAAAAGAATTAACAGAAAAAAATCTGCCAAACCTAAAACTGTAGCCTGTGGCCCAATTTTGTCCACTAACACAAATAATATTTTAAAAAAAAACCCACACATGGTTTTGTCCAAAAACAAGGAAAACCACGCATGATAATACAGGAAGAGTTTTAAGTGGACTACGATTAATTAAGATCAACCAATTTTATAATTAACATTAATGATTAAAAGCACTTGAATATATAATATAATTACAACTCCATTGCAATAATGCATTCTCCTCCACTTTTTATTGTCTGATCAAAAGCAATGAAGCAACACAATAGTGCCCATTTCCAATAGTCTTTTCACCTACCCTTAATTTCCAAAGTCCAATGCAGAAGCATTTATTTCCCTTTCCAATTCATTCATCAGTCAAAAAAGCACTATGCAAACTATGATTCTATGAAACGATTAATACTTAGATTATAGAACAAGTCTTTAGCAATAACAATATGGCTGGAATGCTTCCTGGTGTTGAATCTGCTAGAAGGAGAAGACTCCATGGAAGTAAAGGATGCTTGGATTTACCATCTTCTTCCATGGCTTCAACACATAACACTACAAGGCGTTCTTCTTTGTGTTTATATGCTGCCAATCATGAGCCCCTTCATTCCCCTTTATCTTCTTCTGTATATCCTCCTTTTTTTTTTATGTATATATATACACTTGTTATTCATTTTCTATAATTAATAATTAGATTTTGATTTTCTTCTTTGGGTTTTGATGGGAACAGCATAGAAGCGTGATCTACCAGCCTCAACCAGATTTGAATATGGTTGGAGAAGCCAGAGAAGCCAGAAGGAGATTGGATGATAAATTCAGATCACAAAGGAAATCGGAAAACAGAAGGTATCACCAAAAGTAACAACAACTATTAATAATAATAATTAAAATTCCCCCTTTTTTTTAATACAAATATCTTAGATCTGAATGAAAATACAAGGCTACAACAGG
>JASCZI010000969.1:3501-18583 GCA_036250425.1 Stylosanthes scabra | reverse complement strand
ACTTTCACCAATATTATCCTTTCCAACCTCAAACACATAAGACTTCCTCCCCTGACCATTTATCAAACACTTGATAGGCACAGCACCAGCCACTGAAGGCTGAGAAGTGCAATTGAAGTAGAAAGTGATGTTCCTATCCAAGTTACTGAAAGACAAAGGTATGCTCCCTATGGAAACATTGTTTTTCACCCTTGGACATGAAACATTCATCACATCAATGTCAACAAGTGTGATTGAATGATTAACATAGTTTATGTCTGTAACATAGTATGTGTTAGTTTCCAGTTGGAGGACAGGGTACCCATCTTTAGAACATTGAAGACCAAAATCCGGGTAACCGCAAAATTCTCCGGCCACCGTGCTGGAACGTATCCAGAAAGGGTACCTAATGGAGATTCCATTACCACAAGCAGAAGGAGCACAAATTGAAGATGTATCAGCATAACAAGTCATGAATATGGGGGAGAAGAATGCACATAATAAGAAGTAGAGAGGTTTTGACATGGTTATCATTAAGTGTAGTTGGAAACTTTAGAGTTGATACTTTGAAAATCGAATTTTACTGTAAGGGGATGATATTTAATATATACATAGTGCATAAATTTCTTCTTTATAGTCAAAGGAAAATGTTCTATCAGTTAAACTATATGAAGTGCTTACTGTTTTTAGAATATTTGAAGAAGTATTGAAAAGGACCCGTGTGGACTTCTCAAGCATACTCAACTTGTTTAATTTTCTTTATAATTATATAACTAATGTTCATGTTCTTCATCAATACTTAGTGGTTATTGTTGTATATAATAAGCTTTGAGGGAAGTTTCTGTGTCCATGGTAATTCAGTGGAGTCTAAAACACGCTACCTAGTATTAATATCCTATTAACAATTGTATATTTTTACTCAAGGTTTCAACTTCTAATACATGGAAAAATAATACACTGAGTATTTGCAGTACAGTACAAAAATGGAGTCAATTAAATGTATAGTATTAGAAGATTATGTTGCTACTACTGATCACATGCAGCAGATAAAATAGGTTTAGGTGGCATTTCCAAAGAATCCATGCTGCCTTCCAACATATCTATAACTCTACTCATTGATGGTCTCTCATTTGGTAATGTTTGAATGCACCATAAACCCACTATAATCATTCTTTTAGCAGCCTCATTTTCTGCAATTCTGTTACTGCCCAATTCAGTGTCTTGCTCAAGCCTTTTGTGTATCCAATAAGGAAAATATATCTCACTTGTATGATTTGCTTCTGCATGAATGTTCTTTCTTCCTCCCACAATTTCTAGTAACATCATTCCATAGCTGTAAACATCTGATTTATGAGAAATTCCGCCAAGATGTTTATTCCACATTTCCGGAGCCACATATCCCATGGTTCCTCTTGCATCAGATAAGGAAATGACGCTTTTCTCACTTCGAAGACTGAGTTTTGCTAGCCCAAAATCAGATATCTTGGGACAAAAGTTTTCGTCCAAAAGAATATTATGCGGTTTTATGTCAAAATGAAAAATTCGAGTGTTACATTCCTTGTGCAAATACTCTAGCCCTCTAGCTATTCCTATTGCAATTTGATACAATTGATCCCAACTCAAGGATGGAGTGCTTTCATCATGTCCCTCTCTGTAAATGAACTTATCAAGAGAACCATTAGACATGAACTCATAAATGAGTGCTCTTTTGTTGCCTTCTAAGCAAAATCCAAAAAGGGTAACAATATTTATGTGAGAAGCTTTGCTAACACTAGCTACCTCATTGATAAATTCTTTACCCTTCCCTTTGGAGAGATTCAAGATTTTTACAGCCACATCAGAACCTTTTAGTATCTTTCCCTTGTATACAGTACCAAAACCACCTTGTCCAAGTTTAACTTTGAAGGAGCTAGTCATTTTCTTTACATCTGAGAATTTATATCTTTTGAGACTTAGCGCTCCTTGAGTTTTTAAGATTGCTTCAATGTCTTGGTTACTTTTACTTGTGAACCAAAATACTTCTTCCCAGTTTAATGATTTGCATCTTAACCAACAAACTATACAGATATATATCAAAGCTAATCCTGGAATCACTATGACTACAAAACCTGTTACAAATACATTAAGAGAAAAGCTGTGAGAGAGTTGAACGAGGTTATTTGGATTATAATATTATAGTATACAAAAAGTGTTTTGCTCTCTATTCTCTAAAGAAAAAAGGAAATTAAAAAGGATACCATGTTAATTGTTCCTATTCAAACCATATTTGAGAAAAAAAAAAAAAAGGTGTTTAAAAACAGTAGTAAGTTTACATTTTCAAATGCATGTGGAGACCAGAGTTGCTAGATATCACTAAAACTAGTTTCTCTTTTTATTTTTCTTCTTTTAAAAAATGTAGCAATGATTGCTAATAAGATCAAGGAAAAGTACCAATATTTTTTTAACAAACAATCAGCCAACAAAAAATAAAACTTAAACTATTGTTTATAAAACATGCATAATTTAAAGAAATAGAACGTCCGAAACCTAAAACATTCAATAATGGAACCAGAACATCTGAAACCTAAGGAAATAAAATATCCGAAACCTAAAAGAAAAGAACATCCAATTTAAATTGTTGGCTGATGTTGGCTGAATGTAAGATCAAATATTTATTATTCTCTCTATCCTGACAAAATTTTTATTTTGTGATATATTGAAACATAATTTAAATTTACATGTATCTAAAAAGTGACACGATTTTTTGGCTAGATAAAACAAGTTAATAACTAAAAGAGAGAAAAACATACCTATTATGATACGTCGTAATTTCCATTGCCAACTATTACCTGCCACCGTAAAATTGAAAATTAGTACATTCAAGGTTAAAATAGCTATTTTATGTCTCTGTTTTGCATTTAGCTATAGTGGACAGTCTGTCTTAGAATGGATAAGACACAAAGGTAGGTGTACACAATGATCAAAATTTTCCTGTTTTTTAAGATAAATAAGATGGAGAAAATTAGAAATTATGTAAAAATAGTGAGGAATTTCATTAAGGTTGTATATTTATCTCTACCCTCCTGTCCTTCACTATTCGATGAACATAAAATCAGTCCGATGTTCTGGGACACAAATTTTTATCTCTCCATATCTCGGTTTCAATAATTTAACATGTTTTGTTTCAGTGTCTCTGTCACCGGTGTCTTGTTTTATCTTTTCTATACTGTTAAAAAAAATTGTATACATAAGAAACTTTTAGATTAGCCAAGTCAACTTTCTTTTCTTTTAGAGTTAAAATTACCTTTTAAACATTCCCTTTCCAAAGAATTTAGTATTTAAAATTTAGATTTTATGTTTAAAATTTTGGGCGACCGCCGGCGCCGCCATGCGAACGGCCGGTGATTGTGGCATGGGAGAATGGCAGATGATGAAAATTACAGTTGTGTTGGTAGTGTTGGAAATAAAAGGAAGAAAAAGGTGAAAAGAGTAAAAGAAAAATTTGGATCCATGGCGATAGTTAATTTAAAACTTGATGGTAGAAGAATTAGGTTGTGATCTTTTAGAGACATTTATAGGGGCTGGGAAGACAGTAGTCATGAGGGAAAGGATGACATACTTGTGACATGTGGAACATAACAAGAGAGGGCGGCGTTAGATCCATCTGGGTCACCACTGCTGCTTCCGCAAACTCCTCCACTTCTCATGCATCTCTTGCATTTTTCTGGAATACTATACTCCACATGGAAACCCCTGTTAAGGGCTTCAAAGATTTGATTATCAACTGTAACAGTAGGGTTCAGAACATCCTCATCACTTGCCACTCGCAAACTACGTCCGCATTCCTTCAGCTTCGGGTTATCTTTCAACACCTGCTCTTCCACTCCCTCATAAAAGACAACATTATTGTTGTTCCCATGATTTGATAATGACGACGACGGGCACGTAAAGTTGGAAATTCCAGAGGGACAGTCGTAGAATATAGTGATGTTCTGGACAGTTTCAGAGTACCAGAAGGAGGGGCTGGTCAGGTTGAAGTCCAATTTCATGGAACAAAAATCGTCTTCTTCTTGTGGCATGGGCATCATTCTCATCTTGTTTTGTAGGGTGTCAATGAAGATCACCTGGAATTTCTGCGACGTGATTTCAATGGAAGTAGTGAGGCCAGTGTCGCAGACGAGGTTGAATTGGTGACCGCCGCCACAATACGAGGGCCGGTCTCCTCCCCAGAAAGGATAGGATAGGATGGAAAGGGTTCCGCAGTTGTATGGCTGTTGACTGCAAACGGAATAGCGGTTGGAAAGTGGTTGTTGAGAAAGTGATGATGGTATCAAAGTGTTTATTAGTAACAACAAATGTATGAAGCTCCTTATGGGTGGTATATGCATATGGACATGGATACCGATATGGTTATCCATTCTTTCTTCCCTTTTTCGATTAAGTGCCTTTCAAAGATAAGATAAAAACTATATCTTGTATGTAATTTTTATACACACATACTTCAATCAATATATATTAATTATTGTGGGAAAGGCTCTGCCTTGAGCCGGGTGAGAGTGTGTGACGATAATGTGATCAAAAGAGAAAAATAGAAGAAAAATATGAGAGATGATGATGTTAGAGTAATGAGCTGTCATGAGTTGTGTAGGGTCAAGATGAGTTGTTTATGTTAGTGGGATGTACTAGGTAAGGATTTGGGATCTATAAATAGGTAATGTTGCTGATGTATTTGTCATTATTTTCAATAAGTTTCAAACTCAAGTTGAGGGGAGATGTTAGAATAATGAGCTGTGATGAGTTGTGTAGGGTCAAGATGAGTTGTTTATGTTAGTGGAGTGTAGTAGGTAAGGATTTAGGATCTATAAATAAGTTAGCTTAATGTATTGTAAAACACACCATCTACTCCCTCTTTTGGTTCCTAACAGATGAAAGAAAGGGGAAACATTTCCTATACGCCCTTAATTCGGCAGGTCAGGACTGTTCATAGCGATGAATCACCACTCAATCAATACAAGTAACAGAATGAGAAAAAATGGTTAAACTAATTCTAGTTGGCTAACTCTAGTAAATATTCTTAAGGTTAACCACCAACTTGTATTCTAACTAACTTGTTATATGAAGAAGAATGTATGTGACTACATATACCTATTAACTACCACTAATTCTAACAAATTAACAATTTGTGTTGAAGATGCACTAACTACCACGAACCAGTTATGAATTTTAACTGTAATATTAATTATGTAATATTGGCTCTCAAAACTTTTAATATTTAATTTCATGTAACTATATCCAAAAAAGTAATTACTTTTTAAATGGTTTCCTTAAAAAATATTTAAATATATAAATCTAATGAAAAGACTTTAATTTTGGTCTTTGGAGTATTTAACGGTTTGTGGACTGTGGTGGATGGGATAGGGATACTGCATATGAATGAAATTTGGTGATGGTGAGTTATACTGTAATATTCTATGTACAGAGATCACCAATCTTTTGCAATTTCTCTCTTATGGGAATTATAATGACAGGTAGTGCCGTAAAGGCAGGACTTATATAAAACATTACGAGTTCCATATGTAGTAACTGTACTATAAGACACCTATGAAATTTTAGAGGGAATTTTTAGTTTAACCTACCCTAATGCAAGAGACTAGACAAAAAAGGGATAGTCCAATTAAGTTGCTTTACTCCGAAAAAGAAAATTAGTTACTCTAGCCTTCTAGCTATTATTATTTTGTTTTATCGGTTGACCAAAGGGGAATCTTAAGTCAATCACTAAATGCTCGCTACTCTTTGTCTCTTTGAACCAATAGTGGATTGATAACAATGGCACCAATGATATTGGTTCCAATTTCCAACCATAATGATGGCGAAAGATACCAATCAGGGAAACACCTTGACACCCACATGGCCACATCCACATCTTATATCTGTGCAAGAAACTTCAACATATAGCAGCAAACGCGCAAACCAAAATAAAATTGTGCATATAAAAAGATTAGAAACTTGATTTATATTAAAATAATTTATGTATTCGATCCGGGTGTTAAACGCCCTAATTTAATTATATCATTTTACTATCTCAGCCTGCTACCAAGCAAAGACATAGATGATTTAAATTTTAATATAATATTGTAACATTGAATTATTTGTATTATTGTTCCATAATAGGACAACACAACATACAGAATGCACTTCTAAAGAAAATCAAACAATTACATAGATTCTGCAAAAATCAGTTGTAAACTTGTAACCAATCAGCTAACAGTTGAAGCTGATTCTATAACTGATCCAACCGGAGAAGACATAACAGGCTTTGGAGGCATTCCTATGGTATTGATGTTGCCTTCTAACATATCTAACACTCTATTCATTGTCGGTCTATCACTTGGCATAGCTTGAATGCACCATAGACCTACCATAGTCATTCTTCTAATGATCCCATTTTCTTCCGTGGCTACCTCCTCATGATGAGTTGTTCCTTCCTCAAGCCTTCTATATATCCAGTCTGGAAAATATTCACTACTTGACTGACTTGCTTCTGTATTCTCGTTTTTCTTTCTTCCTCCAACTATTTCTAGTAACATCATTCCGTAGCTATAAACATCAGACTTGTAAGAAATTCCACCGAAATTTCTATTCAATACTTCTGGAGCTATGTATCCTATTGTTCCTCGAGCATTTGATATAGAAATAATGCTCTCTTTTTTTGGGCACAATTTTGATAGTCCAAAATCTGATATCTTAGGACAAAAATTCTCATCCAAAAGAATATTATGCGGTTTTATGTCAAGATGCAAGATTCGAGTATTGCATCCTTTATGCAAGTACTCCAACCCTTTAGCTATCCCTATTGCAATTTCATATAGTTTGCTCCAACTTAACCATGGAGCGGTTTGTGGTTTATTATTATCACGAATAAATTTGTCAAGAGAACCATTGGACATAAATTCATAAATGAGAGCTTTTCTATGACCTTCCGAACAAAATCCGACAAGAGTGACGACATTAATATGAGAAGTTTTGCTGATGCTAGCTACCTCGTTAATAAATTCTTCATTGTTTCCTTTGGATGGGTTCAAAATCTTTATAGCCGCTGGGCATCCGTTGGGTAACATTCCTTTGTATACAACACCAAAACCACCTTTACCCAATTTAAATTTGAAGGAGTTTGTGAGTTTCTTCAATTCTGAGAATTTATATCTCTTTAGTGTTAGAGTTCCATGACTTTTTAAGAAGGCCTCAATATCTTGGTTCCTCTTATTAGTCCTTAACCAAAGTATTTCTTGCCATCTTGATGACTTGAATAATGTCAACAAGCGCCAAAAAGTGATGCAAATTAGTATCGATCCAACCACACTACCTGTAAGACCTGTTAGGTACATTAAGAGAGAGAATATATATAATTAATTAATTAATTAGTGAACAAGGAGAAGCAAATGTTAAATACAAGAACTATTATTGTGGATTTGTGGGATACATATTATGAAAATTGCGATGAATGCATGGTCATATTCATAGAAACTATTCATGGTCCCCCTACTACACAATTAATAAAGATGCTTGGAAAAGTTGAAGTCATCAAGTGATATGAAAACTTGAAAAGAGAAGATTACTGAAATTCCAACTATTGAAAAGTCTTAGAATAAAATTAAATCATTTTTGCACTAGGATGCTGAAATTTATACTTAGTTTTTTCGGTAAATTCACTAAAATAAAATAAAAAAAATCATTATTTCCCTAAACAAATTTTTGTGTATTTAATTACCCAGATCCAACTAGGCGAACTGCAGCCAACTTACCATAAATAGCAAATTTTATAATTTTTTAAAATAAAATAAAGGGTAAAATATATTTTTTATCCATAAAATTTTTAAAAGTCTTAAAAATATCAATTAAATTTATTTTGTTTCAAAATCCTAAATATTTTTTATTTGCATGAAATATATCTCTGGCAATTAATTTTTCAAAAAATGCAAGACTAATTCGACAATCATTTTACAAAAACAATCTTTAAATTATTCTTAAAATTCTTGAAAAATTTGTTACCAGCAATATATTTGATGCAAATCAAAAATTTTTGTGACTCAATTAAAACAAAATAGACTTTAAAATAAAATAAGCGTAAAGTATATTTTTTCTCTCTAAAATTTTTCAAAAGTTTAAAAAATATCCATAAATTTTATTTTGTTTTAATTGAGTCCCAAAAATTTTAGATTTGCATCAAATATATCATTGGTAATTAATTTTCAAGAATTTTAAGAACAATTTAAAGATTATTCTTGTAAAATTATTGTCGAACTAGTCTTGTATTTCTTGAAAAATTAACTGCCAGAGGTATATATTATGCAAATCAAAATATTTATGACAAAATTGAAACAAAATAAAATTTAATTGATATGTTTGAGACTTTTAAAAATTTTATGAATAAAAAATATATTTTACCTTTTATTTTATTTTAAAAAAATTCTAAAATATCTAGGCGAACTGCACCACTGATCGCAGTTCGCCTAATGTCTAAGCAAATTGCGTCCGGGGCAAAAAGAAAATTAAATTTGGGTAATTAAAGACACGAAAATTTATTTAGGAAAATAATGATTTTTTTTATTTTATTTAATTGAATTTTCCTAGTTTTTTCTATACATTAAATAAGATTTTTCTGTTAGATTTCCACTCCTGAGTGGCCATACATACAAATTAAATTCATATTTTATATTAAAAAATACCTTAAGTGTTTTGAAAGTAGTATTTACGAGACATTTTTGAAGAGAAAATTATATTCCTTACCGATAATAACTGGCAATTTCCCGCGCAATTTACCTGCAATTTGAGTACGGGTGAATGAATAAAGCATGCTGAAGTGATTCAAGGGCCAAATTTGCTTAAATATAGTGATTGATTTCTAGTGTTAATATATCTAAATCAAGTCAGATCAAGAGAGAAACAATTGAGAACTATTATAAGAATCAGAATTTGGATGTATATATATTCGAAAACATACTTTGGTGATGAGGTTCAGAACAGATGAAATGATGATGAATCCTCCCGCAAACACCATGAGTTGCCAAGCATGTCATGCATTCCTCAGAGACAACATACTTGACCTGAAACCCCATCTGTAGAGCTGCATACAGAGAATTAACTCCACCGCCATCAGGGGAAGGAGCATTCTCATCTACCGGCACTTGCTTTCGCCGCCGGCATTTCCCGAGCTCCAGATTCTGTTGCAGCAACTCATCTTCTCTACCCAGATAGTAGACACCATCATGAGTGTGATTATTCTCTGATCCGCACGTAAAGTTGTTCAAAGAAGAAACTACCGCCTCCGAGGGACAATCGTAGAATACGGTGACGTTGATGACAGTGCTGGCGTACCAGAAGAGGGGGCTGAGGGAAAAGTCAAAGTCAGGAGAGCAAACATCGTATTCTAGCGGCACCATTGTCATGGTGTGAGCTTGGGTGTCAATGTCCACCACCTCGAATTCTTGTGACCGCATTGAAATGGAAGTGCGGTTGGAGGCGTAGCAGGTGAGGTTGAACTGGTGGCCTCCGCCGCAGTAAGGGGGCCGGGTTTGCCCCCAAAATGGGTAGTAAAGTTGAGGCAGTCCTCCGCACTTGTATGGCTGCCGGCTACACACTTGAGAGAGGCATGGCGGCGGTAAAGCTGTTAGCAACCACAAAGAGATGATAAGAATCCGCATATTAATCAAACTCTTATTTGATGAGAAGAGTTTAATTATGATTTATAGTCTATAACGAGAGCTTGTTAATAATAGAATGCTACACATATAAAATGGATATTCAAGGTGCGATGATTGACGAATGAATATTGAATTGACTTCATCTATACAAGTTGGTTATATGGTTATTCTCCTTGAATGTTCCAAGTCTTTGCTCAAAATGTCTTTCTTGTTGCTTGGTCCCACTGAGAATAGAAACTCTAACCAAATTGGGGAGCCCACAATAGGAGCTTTGTTTTTCTATGATGTACAAGGGAAAGTTTATGTCTTGGTGAGTGATTAGTACCACCACAACTCCACAACTTTTGGATTCACACTACACAGAGTGATTCTTGTTAGAAGAGGAAAGTAGATTATTTATCATGCATGAGTGAATAATAATAAGGGGAGAAGAATAAAAGGAAGTGAAACTGGATAAGAGTGTTGTTTGTTTCATTTGGGATGTTTCAATTCAAGAAGAGATGAAATGTAAAGTTATCATGACAAGAAGATGATGATAATGAATAAAGAGCAGACGGAAACAGAGAGACTGGTGGTGCGAGTTTGAGCTTTCAATTGGAGCCCACTATTGTTAATGCTTTTTACATTTTTGGTTTTCAATAATGTGTTACGTGCGTTGACGCAGGAGTCTACTATGGATTTCCTGCGATATCATCAGCTATTATTCCACGATCAAAGGTCTTGGTTCACCTTTTCCCGTAGGAACAAGAAACCGTTTGTTCAGAGCTCTCACTCTCACTCCTATTAGACTTCAGAAGCCCCAAATGAGGAACACTTACAACGTTTCCACTCATTAAAAATCTCCTCTAAGCCTACATATCAACCATGGATCTTGGTATAGTTTTATACTCTAACACAAACTCTAGATTTGATTTTTATCATTAGATTTTGTTGAAGCTGTATAAAGATCAATCATAATATTTACTGTTTCTGTCCACCAAAGATAATATTTAAGTCTACTTAATGTTCTTGTTATATATTAGAACCAATCACAGTTAGTGCATGGAAAGAGCACAGGGAAAAAAAGGCAAAAAGCACAATCAGTAGCAACACTACTCATGGCCTTGCAAAGCCAATTATTATTATTCTTATCTTCGCCTTAATGTGAAAATCAACAAAATTACGGTTTAAAAATAACATTCTTGCTTACGGCAGTTACATCAACTACTTATCCTAGTGAATGCACACAAGTACCTATGTGTGCATGGTGCTTAATCACAATTTGGATCTATTACCAATAATGACTTCATTAAGCCAGATCCAGCGATTACCTGCAACACAATCACACAAGGAGAAGAATTAATGTTGTTAATGTTGTGTAACTAACTGGACTAGAATAACGCAACCAAAATTTAAAGTCGAGAAATAGGTGGAGCTAAACACAATAATTTTAACTTTAGGCAATTTTTATAATATACTGATTAAGTGGTCAGTTATAAGGAGAAAATACAACACTCTATTAAAAAATACAACACTCTATCATGTGCACTCACTCTATTTAGTCCTCACATGTACTTACACTTCTATTACTCACCAAGCACCTCACTTCACACTCCACTCACTCTCTTTCTTGTCACTTGCTTGATGCATATTAAGCATCACAAGCTCTTGCTTGATGCATATTAAGCATCACAAGCTCACATGTATATATATATATATATATATATATATATACTTGTGTAAGTCGGTGCTTCACTTCCCTTTTTATTATTATTTAAATTGATCATGATTGCATTGTCCAATATCTTCATCTTTCTAGTATTCTCTGTAAAAAATCTTCCGTCCAAAACCACAACTTCTTGCCACATACCCACAATCATATAATCATGTTGTTTCCATGATCTAATTAATTAATTTAATAATTTTTTGACTAAAATAATTTTGCTTTTCAACAATCTCCCACTCAAAATTATTTTAGTATGTTCATGCTGCTCACATCTTCATAAGGCCAAGAGAGGATCTGCACCAAGCATACTTATCTGTATTGATTGGTTTGGTCATAATATCTACAAATTGTCAATGGTGTAGATTTTCTGCATATCCACTTTACCATCCTCCACTACTTCACGAACAAAATGATATTGAACTCCTATGCGTTTTGTCCTTGAATGGAAAGCTGGATTCCTCGCAATATGCAAGGCACTCTGACTGTCATAGATTATTTGAATTTTCTCTTGTCTGTGCCCGAGTTCCTCCAGTAGCTTTTGTAACCAAATTGCCTCCTTGCAAGATTGCGTATCTGCCATATATTCCGTTTCTTATAGATAGTGCTACAACAGATTGTAGTTTAGATATCCAGCTTACTGCACCTCCTGTAAGTGTAAACACATAGCCTGTAATGGATTTCCTTTTATCAAGATCCCCTGCGAAATCAGAATCCACGTAACCTCTAATTGTAAACTTAGATCCTCCAAAACATAATGCAGCATCCGAGGTTCCCTTGATGTATCTCAAGATCCTCTTCACAGCACTCCAGTGCTCTTTTACTGGATTCGCCATGAATCTACTGACCAATCCAACTGCTTGAGTGATATATGGTCTAGTACAGATCATGGCATACATAAGGTTTCTCACTACTGATGCATACGGCACTCGAGATATTTTCATCCTCTCTACTTCATTGCCAGGGCACATATCTGAGGATAATTTAAAATTGATAGGAAGTGGGGTAGAAATTGGCTTACACTTTCGCATGTTGAAGCGCCGCAAGACCTTCCTCAAATAATTCTTTTGGGATAGCCAAATCTTCCTATCATTTCTGTCTCGGTGAATTTGTATCCCCAAAATCTTGTTTGCAGGTCCTAAATCCTTCATACCAAACTCCCTAGCCAACTGAGCCTTCAATTCTTGGATACGATCTTTGTTGGGGCCTACTATCAACATGTCGTCCACGTACAACAGCAAAATGATTAAGTCATTATCCCTGAACCTCTTGTAGTGCGTACAATGGTCCGACTGGAGTCTGTTTTACTTAAGGCTAATGATGAAGGAATCAAATCTCTTGTACCAACACCTCGGCGCCTGCTTTAAATCGTAAGAGATTTGGTTAACCTGCAAACCAAGTTTCTTTTCCTGGTTCTTCAAAGCCTTCAGGTTGGAGCATATAAATTTCTTCTTCAAGATCACCATGAAGAAAAGCCGTTTTTGCATCTAATTGTTCTAGATGTAAGTCGAATGCAGCACACATGGCAAGAACTACTCTTATTGTAGTAATTCTCACCACCGGAGAAAATATATCATTGAAGTCGATACCTTCTTCCTGAGCAAATCCTTTCCAATGGCTTTCCGTCCTTCAAGAAGTGGCACGAGCTCCCAAGTTTTATTTCTATGTAATGCTTGCATTTCTTCTTGCATTGCTATCATCCACAAAGAAGCGTCTGGACTTTCTATAGCTTCTTGAAATGTTGATGGTTCTCTATCTTCAGACACAAGACAGTGTGCCTCATGACAAGCCATTACATAGTCGGAATGCCACGATGGTCTTCTAGTTTCGTGCGTTGACCTGCGAACTTCAGTTGGTTCATGATTATCGTGCTCTGGTTTTGCTTCAGAAGAATCTTCTTCTTTCGACTTCTCATCGATATATACTGTAGTAGTCTTCATGGTTTTGTTGTTGCTTCCTTGCTCCTTCTGTAACTCATTTTCAGCAAATATAACGTCTCTGCTGACAACAACTTTGTGGGCAGTGGGATCCCACAAGCGATACCCCTTCACATTGTCAGCATAACCCAAGAAAATACACCTTCTGGATTTAGGATCCAACTTTGTTCTTTCTTGGGGATTGTACATCACATATACAGGACAACCAAAAATATAGAGGGAAGAGTAATCAGGTGACTTGCCTTGCCATATCTTCATTGGGGTTTTCAACCCTATTGCTGTAGATGGCGATCGGTTGATTAAATAGCAGGCTGTATTTACTGCTTCTGCCCAGAAAGACTTGGCCAATTCAGCAGTCCGCAACATGGCTCGTGTTCTTTCTAAGAGAGTCCTATTCATCTGCTCTGCTACACCATTTTACTGAGGAGTATAAGCTACCGTGAATTGCCTCTGAATACCCTCCTTCTTGCAAAATGCGATAAAGTCGCCATCCATGTATTCGCCTCAATTGTCTATCCTCAAGCACTTGATTTCTTTCCAGTTTCAAGCTCTATTCGTGCTTTGAATTCCTTGAATACTGGAAACACATCTGACTTCTTTTTATAGGGAACACCCATAACCTTCGAGAATAATCATCTATGAAGGAAACAAAATACTTTGCTCCTCCTAATGATGTCATCGGTGATTCCCACACATCGGAGTGAATAAAGTCTGGAATGTGCTTGCTTCTAGCAGTGAACGTTGCGAACTTCAACCTATGTTGTTTGCTTGTCAAGCAGTGTTCACAACAGGGTAGATTCACCTTCTTGAGTCCGGGTAAAACATTGCTATCTGCAAGGACTTGCAGGCCACGTTCTGACATATGGCCTAATCTGCGATGCCACATCATTGACATCTCTTCTTCATTTGCAGATGCAACTGCAGCCTCTGTGTCTTGGACTGTTTCGCCAAAAAGCATGTAGAGATTGGTTGTTATCCTTTTGGCTTTAATGATAACTTGAGCACTGTTTATCACCTTCATGATTCCGCCTTCAATATTGATCTTGTACCCTTGAACATCCAAGAGCCCAACAGACAATAGATTCTTCTTTAGGTCTTTTACATGTTTCACACCTTGAATTGTGCGTATGGAACCATCAAACATTTTAATTTTGATAGTACCAATACCCACAATTTCTAAGGGGTGATCATCTCCCATGTGTACAGATCCTGACGAAACCGACTCATAGGTGCTGAATCAATCCTGACGCGACGTCATATGATACGTTGCACCACAATCCAGTATCCAAGCATTAGCCAATTGTCCACCGTCTTCACGACAAATTGCCGCTTCAGCGCACAAGATGTCTCCTTCGCCGGAAGTTCTTGCGATACATCCATGTGAGGTTGCTGTACTAGGAGTTTGTAAACCATGATGTTTGTTTGTATACAAAGGTTTATATTTAAGGTTTTGATGAATGACAACCAAATGACAAAGGACAATCAATGAAGTTTTTGAAGAATTATATTTGAAAGCAAAACAACAACAACGACAAAGATAACGAAGTCCGCAAAGTTATGAAGAAGATTAGTATCTTAGGACTTAGGTAATATCTTGTCAAGAACCAATTCATATTTATCTCTCAACACACACACAAAAGAGTTTTTTTTTTTAAAAAAAAACCTTTTTAAATGTGTTATTATGTTAGAAAATGTTTTAAAGTTGAAATATAGCCAAAGAGGTTTCTAAAATATGTTTTTAATGTCATATGATCATACAAAACATGTGTTATATGGTAGAAACT
>JASCZI010000968.1:0-17835 GCA_036250425.1 Stylosanthes scabra | reverse complement strand
ATATATATATATATATATATATATATATATATATATATATATATATATATATAATAAACAACCAAATATTGCACCAAAGAATTTAAGTTATTTTTACCTTTAGGGACCCTCATAGTTTTCTTGAAACTAAATTTGGCACTGAAACGATACAGTGCAAAGAACATTGTAATAATAAGAGCTACACCTCCAAGAACACCCATTATAATAGTGTACAATTTCTTGTGTGAATCACCTGCAATATAGGGAGTAGAGAAGTTTTCATGACTAATTGACTATCGAATTACTTTATATATATATATATTTAGAAGGATAAGAATTCTAATCTTTAACAGTAAAAGGATAGATACAATTACTAGTTTACTTAAAAAAATTATATAATATAATATAATATAATTATATGGCTATTAAAATCGAACAATGATAAGTACGTAGTTATAATTAAAAAAAATTATTTAACTTAATATCTATAATAATTTAATATATATAATATGAAAACACTCGAAAGCCAATACATTGTGATTAATAGGGAGCCAATACATAATTACGGATGATAACTTATATAAATTTTTTAATATTGGATATATGAGTTACTTATGATAACTCATATAAATTTTAGATGATAACTTAATTATTGACTTTCTAATAACTCTCTAACATTGATTCCGTAGCACTATTCATATAATATCTATAGTTATGCATTTATAATTTCTAAAATGTTCAGCCACTATTTTTATGGTGGCTAAAAGCAAAACAAATTTTTATTAAAAAAAGATTTTATATGATAATGAATAGTTGAAGACACATATATACCTTTGTCTAAGACGGGTGTGACGATATCAATGGTTTGGTTATCAGCAAAAAATGGTCTTTGAGAGTATCTAATAAAACAACCAGCATCATATTCCCTAGCATCTGTGTAGGGAAGGCAACCTTGTATGTTGTTGAATCCAAGGTTGAGGCATTCATGACAACCGTTTTGTGAAACAATTTCAATACATTGTGCAACAGCATAGATAGCACCACCACCAACCAATGCTGTCTTTGTAGCTGCATAATAATTAGGGATTTGGGGTGTTGCTATTTGTAGCTTGTTTAGCACTTCTTTTGCTTCCTCACTAAATTCATCGTTAATGGTTTCTACCTTTGAAAATGGATTTCCACAAACAACACCATTCACATCACTTACGGTATCATTGAAGAAGCTGAATAGTTCGTACCTAAAAAACAATTTCAACAATTGTAAATTAAGTTCATGTTAATCTTACCTTAATAACAAGATATGCGTTTAACCATTTCGAATCGATGAGTTTCGGATATTTAATATTAAGTTATAATTCTGGATTGGTTTAATTAGTTATTGTTTCCCTTTTTCATATAAATATAATTTGTTACAATTTAGATCACAGCAATTTTTAAGTCATTCAAATTTTAAATTTTATAATTTAAAATTTGTAAAATTATAAAAAAGTTAAAATAAACAACGTGGTTGTTTACTTTGAGAGCATGTGAAAATAAATTTTTCTTTACTTTCTATGGCAGTATATATGAAAAAAAAAACTTTAGTTTTTCTTGTACAACAAAAAAAACTATATAAATCTGTTTTCGTATTCACTAATGTTAAAATAAAATTAAATACACAAATTAATGAATTTCTGTATTTTAAGTTAAATTGATTATTAAATATTTTATTTAAACAAGAAATACCCTAATAATATTTTATGTTTATTTGTAATATATGACTTTTGCTTAAAAAATCAATGGAAAATACTTTATCAGCTATAGTTGCATAATCATAACTTTTCTATTTTAATTTAAATTTTTATTATGTTATAAATATAAATCTATGTGACATTATAACTGTTAAATTAATTATAATAACTTTAAGTTATAACTCTTAATATAATTAATTGGAGTATATATGTGTAAACAAATTAAATTAGAGAAAATTTTGGAAATCAATATATTTAGTAGTGAGTTATAAATGATAACTCTCGAATGATAATGTTTTTAATTTTGAATGATAACTTAATTATTGACTCTCTAAAGCTATATAATATTGATTTAATAGCCTTATTGATTAAATTAATACCTAAGGAAGCACCCATCGTAGACGATATGGACACTATCCACTTGGGTGCAGGTATCCCTATTGGCTGCGGCGAAACAGGCGGCGCAATCCGCGTTAGAAAGGTATCTTCTACATTGGAACATGGCATATACAGTAATAGTGCCATCTCCCATGGCCTTATGTGAAGTGCCAAAGTAGTTGTTGATGCTTTGGTTTCTAAGGTCTGCCATTGCTGCATATACCACATCGTTGAAGTTGAACAGCCTGTTGACTGCTGCTGGTATTTGCTTTCCGCAATATTTCTTGAGTGAATTGATTTGAGGGTCTGCTTGAGCTCCATTATGGAACATTATTATTATTAATAATAATGTCCACCATGACCAAAATATGAAGATCATGGCCAAGGACCTGAGTATTGATGATAATGATGATGGTTTAGATCGGAATTGATATGTTTTCATGATGATGAATAAGAATTAACGAAATAGTTATAGGGCGGAGATGCGCTTTGTGATATATATATATATATATATATATATATATATATATAAAGAGTGATGTTATTTGAACAAAGTGATTTTGTGTAATTAAGTTCAATCATAATATAAAAAATTGCATATAAATAAAATTCTATTTGACATCGAAATAGTCTTTTATTTAGTATAGAAATAAATAACTTGATTGGCGAAAACCACTTGTCCATATAAAATTATTGTATATATAATATGAGAATAATTAGGGTAAAATATATTTTTGTTTTCGAAGTTTGCTAAAAACTTTAAAAATACTTTTATATTTTATTTTGTTCCAATTTTGTTACTTAAATTTTTGAATTGTATCAAATATAATATACCCCAAATAGTAAATTTTCAAAAATCTTATAATTAATTCAACAATAATGCTTGATAATTAGGAGTTAGGGATATAATTGTATAATTGATTTATTTTTGTTGAAGATTATTCTTACGAAATTATCGTTGAATTAATCTTGTATTTTTTAAAAAATTAACTTTGAAAAATATATTTGATCCAAGAGATCAGAATCATGACAACCATTTTGTGAAAAAGTTTAAACACATTGTGGAATAGCATGCATAGATTGCATCGCCACCAACTAATGTTGTCTTTGTGGTTGCATAGTTATTAGGGGTTCTTGGTGTTGCTATTTATAGCTTGTTTAGCACTTCTTTGAATAATGTTATAAGTAAAATAATATTATTTTATGCAACAATGTTAGGAAACTAACAAAAATTCAGTTAACAATTTAAATTGGATGTTATATTTCTTTAAATTTCGAATGTTTTGTTTCTATAGGTTTTAGATGTTCTATTTCTATTGTAGTTGCTTTAGGTTTCAGATGTTCTATTTCTATAAAAGTTATGAATATTTCACTTACTTTCATTGTGGTTGTTCTATAAATTGTAGTTACCGTCTTAGGAATGTTCAATTTTTATTGGCTGATTTGTTGGTTAAGAAAATATTGGCTACCTATACTTTTCTATTTTATGTTATCCAAACATACAATACATGCAATTGTTAGATAACATATGAAATTAATAAGAATTAGACGAAAAAAAAATTAAAATTTAATTTAGTACAATTTTCAATCTCAAAGATTAATATGGTGCCATCAAATCTCAGATACTATTTTGGGTGCAACGAAATGGATTTAACTCCACCTTTTATATATATTTACAATTTATTTTTTTTTCTCCCACACACAGATACCGTTATGGGTTGGAGATGGCGAGTTTTCAAAATGTTATTTAATTACGTTATTACTAGTGAGAGGTGGTTAGTATAACACATCTCAGCAAAACCATTGGCTCAATTAATTTGAAAGTAAAGGGTGAATATAATTATTAAATAATAATTATAATGGAAGATACTTTGGAAGTATATAATGCATGGTGGCTAATTTTTTCTTGGTACAAATCAAGATGATCCGTATTGACTCCGCTTACTTTGTGTCATTGGTCCTACTCCACGCACATTGTCTTAATCAATTTACAAATAATTCTCTCCTCAAAATTCATTTTCTTTATCATTCATTAATGGTTTTGTAGTTTTGTCTAAGACATTCAAAATAATCTCCTTATATTTCCTCCTCCATTAATATAAACTGATATATATTCCAATCATTTGTGGAAAAAAAAAATAGTTTTGACGTGACATTAGACTTAATACCTACTAACCTAATTAATTTGGAAATCGCAACTTATATGGATGTCTACCACCTCACATCGAGATTGTTAGAGTAGTCTAAGATATATAATATTCATTTTCTTTTGTTAGATTAGTATCTAAAATTCAATTTTTGTTAAATTAAAAAAAAAAAATATTTGACATAAGACAAATTAAAGAGAGTGTATTAGATATAATTGTTTTTATAATTTACTCATATCAACTTAAATTTTTTAAAAATTAAAAAAGAAAATATTGAGAGCCATTACTAGGAAGCCAATTTAAAAAAATAAATGATGGGTTTGTTCAATTTTTTGAATGAATTTCTACTTTTATGAGTTTGTTGCCTTTTTATAAGCCTAATAGCGTGAGTTCTATAGAATATCACGAAAAATTTAATTATTTATTATTTCTTTTTAAGACTAGTAACTTTATGATTTGTAATAGGGGTGGATAAGACTCGCATCGGCCCGCAATCCGGCCCGAACTCGGTGTAAATTTTGTCGGGTTGGGTTTGTTATTTGTGGTTCGTTATATTTTTGGGTCGAGTTTGGTTTTTATTTTGGGACATCCGGCCCAACTCTGAAGTCATTTGTTTTTAATTAAAAATACTTTTAACGTGAAATTAACGGTTAAATATTACACTTTTAAACTTCTATTAATATTTTA
Source organism: Stylosanthes scabra (assembly GCA_036250425.1). Taxonomy (NCBI): domain Eukaryota; kingdom Viridiplantae; phylum Streptophyta; class Magnoliopsida; order Fabales; family Fabaceae; genus Stylosanthes; species Stylosanthes scabra. The sequence goes on along the minus strand of JASCZI010000968.1, from coordinate 12,914 downwards.
TATATTATATAATATTTTTTTAAAATAATTTATTTGGTATAAACATAATATAATATTTGTTAAATTTAATATTTAAAAATAAAAATTTATTATTTTTATATAAAATTTACAAAATTATATATATTAATTTATATCATGTCTATTCGGGTCAGGATCGGGTCTTGCCAAATCCAGTCCGATATCATATTTAAATTAAAAAATTAAATCTATATGATATTAGGGTCGGATTCGAGTCTCGTCAAATCCGGCATGGTCCGATCTATATGCACCCCTAATTTGTAATATAGTAATATTTTTTTGTTGACCAGTAATAAGCGATGACTTAAATTTTTCATGTATATACACTTAGAAGTGAATGGTACATATGTATTTGATATTCAAGTTTTAACATGAATGAAAATGAAATGAAAGTAACTCGCATCATTTACTATATAAATAATTTCAAACTTCAAAGTGGCGGCACTTGACTGCCCCGGCCGCACCCAATCATATGTACAATTTTTTAATTTTATATTTTTAAATGTATAAATAACTAAAAATTATTTAATTTTGATTTTATCATAATATCATTTCTCCCGGAAATTTAAATTAACAAGATGAATTACAAAATGGAATTTATTCGAAATGTTTGGTAACAAAATTTTTCAGCCAAAAACTACAAACATTTTCCTTTTTTAACTTCATTAATATCAATTTACTATTTCAATTCTTAATCCACACGCGCGTTAATTTTAGTTCAATATAGCAATTAATGTCATATCCTCTCCATTATTTATATTCTTTTATTACCTTTTATTGACATCTTTTGTCTTTTTCCTTTCAATAAGACAAATCTTTCATGTATATTATTACTATTATATTATGTGTTATATAATATTATTTTTTATCTTATTAACCCCAGTTCCAGAACTAAAATTTAGTTGATTTTTTAATTTTATAACAATTTATTATTGAAAAAAATTTGATTATGTGGGTAAATAGCCATAATTTTTTTATTTGTCTTTCATTTCTATTTATTAATTGCTATTGAATTAGATGCATAATATTTTTAGATATTACAAATATATAATTACGGATATTATTTATATGAAATTATAAATATTAAAAATAATAACTTTATATTATAATTACCTATTATTATTCTTGTCATTAGAGATGTGAATTTATTAAAAGAAATTAGTAAAATATTTATATTTAAAAATAAATAACATCCATAATTATATATATAACATTTATGATTTTATTAATATAACATTTATAATTTCATATAAATATATAACCTCAAAATATTGAATAATAACATCCAAATTTTATTTTTATTACTTTTCATTTTACATAAAAAGTACAAACTAATCTTTCATCTTTTATTTGCATAGCAGTACTTATTTAATTTTCGTAATATTGTATAACATTTTAATTATACATTAGAGTAATATAATCAATTTTTGTTTAATTGAAATATATGTTATAGTAGACAAGTCCATATATTGTTTTATAGTGTATGTAATTTAATGCTTATATGAAAGAAATAAATAATATTATTTTTTGTGTAATTTAATGATGGAATCTATTATCTAAGGAAACAAATAATATCATTTCTTATAATTTAATGATGAAAACTGTTATAAAAAAAAAAGTTTAATTTGAGATGTGATGTACACGCTATTTAATAAGAGAGTATTATTAATTTTATTGTTATAGTGTTATTATTTATGTAACGTTACCATTTATATTCTATTTTAATTTTTATGAAATTTACAGAATAAAATCTATATAATAAAAATTTTTCGTACCTCCTCACAAAAATAACTACATATATTTCTACTAAAATTTTGACCAGATTTTTCAATCATATAAAGAAGGCAAAACCAAGAAAATAAGATAAGTCCAGTTGTTTCTTGATACACTATATTGTATTCTCTCTCTCTAGTATACTGAAGATGTTGCAACTTAATAAGGAAGTATCCATAAGTCTAATATGGTTGTGGTGGTGGTGGACAAGCCATCTTCACGGTACAGTTGTTGTTGCAGATCTAATAAACCAAGGGTGCAGCTCATACAACGAAACCAACTTGAAAAGCTTCTTCGCCAACATCAATGAAACGTTTTCGGAGTTGAGAAGTGATATAGTGAATCAGAGCAAGCACTTTGGAACTGCAAAGGAAGCAAGGGGAGAGGTTATCACATACACCATGTTTCAGTGTAGAAACTATCTTTCTCAAAGGGATTGTCTTGCTTGCTTCAACACCGCCACCGTCCAAATCCGAAATTGTTCGGACGGCAATGGTGCCAGAGTCATCTACGACGGTTGCTTCCTCAGGTATATATCATCTAATATTTGATTTAGCAGCTAATTTTGATTCATATATAATATGATTAATTTGAACTTTGTGTTAAGAATATAGTTTAAAAAAATATAGATTGTTTTTTGAGGATAAATACGTTATATCCAAAAAAAATTATCAGAAATATTCTATTTTTTAATGGTAATTAATAATTAACCAAAAAAAATATATCCAATAATAAATTTGTGTTGAATACTAATCAATTTTTTTTAGATTAGATGGTAAGTTAACATTTCTAGTTTAATTTTTCTTTTTATTCGTCAGTTGGTGTTTGCAAAGAACATGATAGTGGTTAAGAGCATACATTTTTAAGAATGGATAATGTTATTTTAACAAGTGATTTTGGCTAAGTAAGTTCAATTAAATAATTTATTTATAGTTAAAATGGAATAGTATTACTCGCAAAACAAACTCAAATTGATGAGTTGCTGGATAGAACCAAATTAATCCAACAACTTGCGTGGTTAGTTGCATCCAAATTGAAAAGAAAAAACCAATGGGTTAGTGGTACGTAGTATATATATCTACGGAATTAGGTTCCTATACAATAAGTTAGCTATTAATATATTAAAAATATTTAAATAATATATTTATTTATATATAAATACTTGATGATTAATAATTAAATTTTAATATATAAATAACATTTATAATGTTTAATTATTTATGCAACCATCTATCCACCATGTATAATAATAATATTAAAAATATCATTTATACATTAATATTTTTAATATATATTTTATATTTTAATATATATTTTATATTAATAATTAATTTGTGGATGACTATTTTTGTATAGACTTGTTATAACCCTAAAAGTATATATATCACTTGGAAGAAAGAAGTCAAATGAAATTTATGGATGTAACTTTGACACTTTGGCATTTAAACGTTCTTATCGACACTGCAATAACGACAATTAGAATATTAAGGACAAACAGAAAATCATAAATTGAAATTTAAAAAGCTAATTTGGTCAAATACTATAACAGAACTACAGAAGGAGAAACATTGTTCGAAACCTGACATGGATATAAGTTAAATAGGAGAAAATAAAAAAAAAATTGATAGTTATTATTACTTTTCTCTTGCACTTCTCAAACTTTAGACCATTAAAGGAAGAAAATAAAATTTTAATTTTGTTCCTAAATTTTGATTTAAAAATAGAGAATTAATAAAGTAAATTTTAAGAAATTATTAAAAGTAATAAACTTAATTGAATTTTAACCAATTCCTGTGCATCTTTCAATCACCGCCACAACTTTATTATTTATCTCAACCAAGTATATATTAATTATTATAGATAAGTTTTTGTATAATTCTTAAACAATAATTCTATGTGAACAAGTGATTTTGACCAACCAAGTCATTTATTTCTATGTTAAATAAAAGACTATTTTGATATCAAATTGAACTTTATTTATGTACAATTTTTTATACTATTTAACACCGAAATAATATTCTATTTAGCATAGAAATAAATCACTTGGTTGAACTTGGTTAACCAACAAAACTACTTATTCAAATATTATCACAATTATAAATCAAACTTATTTATAATGCTATAATATTTTTTGGATCAACTTTAAACATTATTGTTGCAGAAAAAATAAAAATAAAAACTATGAAATTAAAGTTATAAACATTTTCTTTCTTTTTCACAAATCCATATATAGCTTTATTTCGTAGTATTTTTATTTTTTTTACTTTTTTCTTACAAAAAATTAATGTTTAGTGTAACGTTATAAAATTAAAGTTTACATTATTCTCTATTAATTATTCATCTCAAGTTTACTGGTAAGACAATTTCGACTTTTTGGCATTAAAATCAAATGATTGAAAGATTATGGATCAATTTAAAATTTAATCAAAACATTAAAAAATAAAATAGTATTTTTCCTTAATTTTTTTCCATAAAGCATCAATATGTATTTCTATATATACATAGTGGCTTTTTTGTGTGTGTGGATATAGAGCATAATATTAATTATTTTTATTTAACATGATGATGATATATGTAAGGTATGAGAGCAATTTCTTCTTTAGCCAAACAACTGAAGCTGGGAATGGTGTAAAATGTGGAAACAAAACAGCCAAAGGAGGCAATGCTTTTGGTTCAGCTGCACAACAAGCTCTAATGAATCTCCAAACAGCAACACCAAAAATCAATGGATTTTATGCTGCCACCAAGACACAATTGCCAAATAATGTTGGTGCAATCTATGCTGTTGCACAATGTGTTGAAACTGCTACTCAAAGTGATTGCTTGGCATGCATGAATGTTGGATACAACAATTTGCAAACATGTCTTCCTCATTCAGATGGTAGGGCTTATGATGCTGGTTGTTTTATGAGATATTCACAGACTCCTTTCTTTGCTGATAATCAAACCATTGATATCACACCATACTTGGAACACGGTATGCAATTTTTTTTCCATTTTTTTTTAAATGAGAAATTAATTAATTAATAAACATGGTATGAAATTGACTTGATTATATTTTATTTTTAGAGTAATTATATTTGAATTATTCTTTAATTTTATTTAGTTTCTACTAGACAAAAATATTCAAATCTATTTAATAATATCTTAAAATAATCATCATTAAAAAATTCAATGTTTTTTGTTATTTAAAAATATGAATTATGATTAGAAATATATTTTTGAAAGATTTACCATTACTTATATATCTTTATAATAACCTCTAATTAATTAAGTTAAATAGTAATTCTCACCATTTAATCTAAATTTTTTACAATAATTTTCCCCCCTTTAATTTTTAATTTTTTTCTTTGGAATTTAATTTTTTAATGTTTAGGAGGTTCAAGCAATAAGAAGTGGGCCATTATAGGTGGTGTTGGTGGAGGTGTAGCTCTTGTTGTGATCCTTCTTGCATTATTTGCATGGTATAGACATTCCAAAAAACCCAAAAGGGTTCCTAGAGGTAAAACAAATAGAAAATGAAGTATTTTTAATTTCATATTTATTTTATTTTATTTTTATTTTTTCTGTTTAATTGTTGAGCAATTCAAGCTTTCACTTGGCAGGGGATATATTGGGAGCAACCGAGTTGAAGGGTCCAGTCAGTTACAACTATAAGGATTTGAAAGTTGCAACAAAAAATTTCAGTGAAGAAAATAAATTAGGAGAAGGAGGATTTGGTAATGTGTACAAGGTAAACCTAAGTTTCATTTTTTATAATTTCACTTAATAATTGTATTAAGGACTCTAGAAAATTAATCACATGTTTTAGTAATTATTATTCATTTCAATTTCATAGCCAGAGTATTAATTAATACAAGATTAATTACCCAATTATCCAAATAGCTAAACTTTGGTTTGGAAAAAAATAAGATGATTATTTCAAGTTTAAAATTTTATAATATTCATGTTTATTTATTGAGCAGGGCACTCTTAAAAATGGGAAAGTTGTGGCAGTGAAGAAATTGATTTTGGGGCAAATTGAAAAAATGGAAGATCATTTTGAGAGTGAAGTAAAGCTTATTAGTAATGTGCATCATAGGAATCTGGTGAGACTTCTTGGTTGTTGTAGCAAAGGCCAAGAGAGAATCCTTGTTTATGAATACATGGCAAATAGTAGCCTTGACAGATTCTTATTTGGTAACCTTCATATCCATCCATCTCTAATTTTTCCATTTTATTACTTGCCATAATTTAGTTTTTGATTAAATGATTCACTTTAATCCTTGAAGCTGTAGGATTAGTTGATTTAATAATTAGCTCCCGAAAAAACCTAAAAATTAATGAATTTAGTCTCCCAAAATTACTATATTTAGTTCCGCTATTTGTACGGATAAATAGTGAATGGATACCATTTTGTGCATTTAATAATTTTAGGAACAAATTTGAATATTCACTTTTTTTTTAAATTAACTATAATTTTGAAAACTAAATTAAACTGCTTATTTTTAAATATTTTTTATTAAATAAAAAGTAGTGTTTGACTGCTTATTGAACAAATCTTAACACTCTAGTTTATTATATTTTATAAGAATAGTTGAAATTTAAAAGAATAACCTAATATATTTGTATGATAAATATTAATGTATAGTTGATTTTATGTGAAGTTATTTATTAAGAATTGTTAGATATTTTGATATGTTTGCTTCAATTATCATATAACGATTTTAAATTATCAACTTCACATAAAGTTAACTGCATATGAATTTTCACTTTATATTATTTGTCAAACTAAACATAAATGTAGTCTGTCTTAATTTTCCCACTTGTGGTTGTGAGACAGGTAACAAGAAAGGATCCCTGAATTGGAAACAACGTTGTGACATAATTTTAGGGACAGCAAGGGGATTGGCATATCTTCATGAGGAATTCCATGTTTCTATTATACACAGAGATATAAAGACTGGAAACATTCTATTGGACGATGATCTTCAACCCAAAATTGCTGATTTTGGATTGGCAAGGCTTCTACCAGGAGATCAATCTCATCTTAGCACAAGATTTGCAGGAACATTGTAAGTTAATTAATATAAAATGAACCCAAAATCAGTACTATGTTTGAAAATGTTAAAGAGAGCATTATTTTAAGTGAAAAACTGAAAAAAAAAATCTTATATCAAGAAAAGTGAATGTGTTACATTCTACTGAATAATTTGAATGTAAATATATTAGTAGTGTCACCATAAAAATACACCTATTTTTAAAAGAGCTTATACTTTATTTAATCATGGCATAAGTTTTATGGACTTACAGAGGATATACAGCACCTGAATATGCAATTCATGGCCAATTATCAGAAAAAGCAGATACTTATAGTTATGGTATTGTAGTCCTAGAAATTATAAGTGGTCAAAAGAGCACCGAAATGAAGGTTGACGACAACGGACATGAATACCTTCTTCAACGAGTAAGAAATTTGCCATATATATAGATTTTCCTCTAGCTTAAATAAGATTTTGCTAATATATATTGGATTTGGTTTTTGAAAAATTTAATTTTTTGGCTCATCTTTGCATTTGTGAAATTTTATAGGCATGGAAACTGCATGAGCAAGGTATGCACATGGAGTTAGTGGACAAAAGCATTGATCCTTGTGAGTATGAAACAGAGGAAGTGAAGAAAATAATAGAAATTGCATTGATGTGCACTCAGGCATCAGCTTCAATGAGGCCAACAATGTCTGAAGTAGTTGTGTTGCTGAAAAGCAAAGGCTTGTTTGAGCACATGCAACCTTCAATGCCTGTGTTTGTTGAGTCAAATATGAAAGCCAGAGGAGACATTTCTGCTTCAACAGGTGCTTCCTCTTCTACAACTACTTCCAATGCTACTGTCACCACTTCTACGGTATCAGGAAGATGATGAATTGATGATGATGATGATTCATACATGAATTGAAGGACCAAAATTTGTGGTTTGTCTCAAAATGGTTATACATTATTGTATGGTGTTGTGAATTGAAAAATTGAACGAAGTGTGGTTATATTTTGTGAGGGGTTTTCACTATGTGGTGGATATTAGTTAAGTTATTTTGTGGATGGTTGGAGTTAGTTTTTTAAATTTAATATTCAATTTTTGTAAGAACAATTTTTTTTAATGGTTTTTGTGTTTGAGTAAATAAAGAGATTTAGTTTACGGGGATAAATTATTTTTATATTTAATTATCGGTAATAGCTCAATATTCTATTTTGACAAGGTCTAAATAAAATAAGGGTTAAATCGCACCGCAATGATCGATAATAATCATTTATATTTAAGTGATAAGAATTATCTGTTATTAAATTATTATAGTATTTTTTTAAAGAACTATTAGGAAATGAGGAAGTCTTGTGAGCCAAACATATTTAGAAGTTAATGCAAATTTGATGGTGATGGTAGATAAGTATTTTTTAATAGATGATAACAATTCATATATTCTGTAGGTGACAATTTTTATTTTGTTTGGATCATAACATTTTTCAATTTTGGATGATATTTTTTTTAATTTTAAATGATAACTTAATAATTAACTCCCTAAGGACTCTCTAACGTTGATTCCGTAGCACTGTTGAATTGTTTTACGTAGCTAATAAGATTTGGATCAATATCAACCAATAATAGACTGGTTATTAATCCAAAAAAATAAAATTAATTTTCTAAAATAATAACAACTATATTCATAAACACTAAAATTAATTATCCAAAATAGCAAAAATTGATCATTCAAAATATTAAAACATCATCCAAATTTAAGAAAACGTATATCAAGTTCACAAAATGATTGATAACCAATAATTTTTCTTATGAAAAACAATATATGCCTAACACAATATTTCATATCATTATGAATAAAACAAACACCGTATAAGGGAGAAAAAAAAAAACTATATATAACATATCACTATTTAATGTACTATATTTTGAGAACACTAAAGAAATTAAAAATCACCTTTCTTTCTCAATTTTTCTTCTTTAAAACACACACTAAATTCAGCGACCTGATAGTACTGAAGTAGAAATAGTAGCTTTAGAAGCAGATGCAGATGAAGTTGAAGTAGATGTGTCTGGTTGAGACCTAACATTAACATTATTAGATTGAACAAAGACAGGCATAGTAGGCCTCATCATATTCTCCATCAACAAGTTCTTGCTTTTGAGTAACAGCATTACCTCGGACATTGTTGGTCTCGTTGAAGCTGAGCCTTGAGTGCACAACAATGCAATTTCTATGATTCTCCTTACTTCTTCTGAATTATATTCTTCAGGATCCAATGTTGGGTCTACTAACAACAGGTGCATGTCTTTCTCGTACAGTTTCCATGCCTGTTGAGTAATTATTGTTACAACTCCATGGTTATAATAGTTATGGAAACTAATTAAGAAGTATTATTTGGCTTCTTCAAAACTTTTTTTCCAACATTTTTTATTAAATTATAAGTAAAAGTGACAATTTTTTAAATTAAAACCGGATACAAAAATAGAAAATGTTTAATAAGATTGTTTGGCTTGCGAAAATATTTTTATATTTGTTTTTAGAATTTTATTAAAAAAAAACTATTTTTTTATTGCTTTATTTACTTCTCTCTTTTCTACAGAATCTTGAGAAAATGACTGAAAATAAAATAGAACGCCAAAATTACATACCCTTTGAAGAAGGAATTCACCGTCAGCATCATCCCTTATTTCACTGCTCTTTTGGCCACTTATGATTTCGAGAACCACAACTCCGTAACTATAAACATCGGCTTTTTCTGATAATTGACCATGAATTGCATATTCCGGTGCCGTGTATCCCCTGTTAATTAATTGCGTAAATCACACCCAACAACAAATATCATTTAGAATTATTTGTGTGATTGTTGTATTTATTTTGACTTACAATGTTCCTGCAAATTTTGTGCTAAGATGAGATTTGTCCTCAGGTAGAAGCTTTGCTAAACCAAAATCAGCAATTCTAGGTTGAAGATCATCATCCAAGAGTATGTTGCTAGTTTTAATATCTCTGTGTATGATACAAACATGGAAATCCTCATGTAGATATGCAAGACCTCTTGCTGTGCCTACAATTATATCATACCTTTGTTTCCAATTCAGATTACCCTTTCTCTCACCTAATTTTGAAAATTTAAATAGTCAATAATAAGGGAAAATAGTATGAAGGTATATATGTATTATATTTTTAATATATTTTTAATGTATAGTAGATATCAAAACTAATTGTTTATTATTTTTTATTAAAAAAATTACGCAATCAATTAATTTTGACAATTATACAAGAAAATTGTGAAAAAAAAACACGTCTATCCATAAATTTGTTATTTGAAACTGGAAATGCATGTTTCTCAATTATTATCTAAATGAGAACTTATTCTATACAAATCTAAATTAATATAAATATAAAAGATTTTTTTCTGTATTATAAATAGTGTATACGAAGGTGTACAGTAATATACATAGATTAAAAGAGATTAATTATTTACATATGGACCAAATAAACCTCTATTTATAATTATTAAAAGAGATCAACTAGTAAATCAGCTTTTTTTTTATATATATATATAATAGCCTAATATAAGCTATTTTTTAATTAATTTTTTATTATAAATTCTAAATCGGAAACTCTCTAAACAATGGACGTTAAAAATAATCTTACAATAATAAAAAAAGTTAACTAATATTGAGTAATTAGAAGTTATTTCCCTATGGTTATTCTTATTAAATTTAGTTGTTTTAGGAAAATAATACTTAGATTGAAAAGAGAAATAATAAGAAGTTACCAAATAAGTATTTATCAAGGCTGCAATTTGGCATGTACTCATAAACAAGGATTCTCTCTGGGCCCTTACTACAGCATCCAAGAAGTCTAACCAGATTCCTATGGTGGACATTGCTTATAAGCTTTACTTCACTTTCAAAACATTCATCAATTTTTCTTGATTTCCCTAAAGCCAATTTCTTGACAGCAACTATTTTTCCATTTTTCAGAGTACCCTGCACCAAAAATTTAATTAATTATTATGGTTATTTATATAATAATGGCCTCTCTAGTTAATTAGCATAAACAGAATTACTAAAAAATTATGTATATCCAATGACATTAAAAAACAAAAAAAAGGTTATTACCTTATATACATCTCCAAAACCTCCTTCTCCTAGTTTATTTTCATCACTAAAACTTTTAGTTGCGGTTTTTAAATCTTTGTACCTATATGTAACTGGTCCTTTTAGCTCAGTTGCTCCCAATATGTCACCTGATATAGAAAACATATAAATTAATTTGAATTCTAATGCATAATTTATATTTTTCAAACATGAAATAATTCTGTGTATTTTCTTTAGTAAGAAATTAAACCATCACATATATTATTAGACTACTTCACCACAATTAATTAGTCTCACTACCTCTAGGACCTCTCTTTGGTGATTTCTTGTGTCTTCTTCTAAGCCACATTAACAATGCAAAGAGAATAATAAGCACTGCACCTCCAACAACACCCCCAATAATAGCCCCTTTGTTGCTTAAATTTCCTCCTCCTAAGACAAGGAAAAAATAATTATTATTATATATATAATTTTGTATTGACCTTGTTTCCAATAAGTAATTATTTTCTTCACTACAAAATATAAATAAGTAATTAATTATTTAACAAAGCATTTTCAAGATCACTCATTTTGCTATGTTTTTTAAAAAGGCTGGTTTTATTTTCGACCCAAACTAAGGGCAAACTAATGAAAGTGTTAAGGAATCCTAATTACTCTCTTTGACATTGACATACGAGACAATTAAGATTCATAGCACAATTACAACTCAATACACCTACTCTTAATCACCGATCATATACACCAAGAATATATTAACCACCTATTTCATGAACGTGGAAGCTACCCCCATTTCTCATTAATTAGTTACAAGCAATCTACTGTTTAAGATGAATAATAATTTATGACAAAATATTAGTAATCAACAAAAAAAACCAATTAATAATCAATCAATTTTATATTTTTTTTAGAAATAAAACGTTCAAAATCTAAAAAAAAATAAAATATTCAATTTAAATTGTTGACTAATATTGAATGAAATTTTATTGAGTAGATAACAAAGCTCAAAATTTATATATGTACTTTTATACATACAAAATAAATTTTAAAAAACAAAAGCTAAATGGTCAGCAGTTTTAATTGGTTTTAATCAGCATATTTATCAATTTTAATTGATTTTAGCAAGCATACTTAACCAGCAACTAAACTCCTTTAGTCAAATAATTTAATATTATGTTTTTAACGAGCACATTTAAATAGTAAAATAGCAAAAGTCTTCAAAAAAATCACTTAATAATTTAATATTGATATATCTGCATATAAAATAATTTTATACATACATCCAATCACATAATGTCACGTCAAAAAAATAATTATTTTTTTATATTAAATGAATGATTATAAAAAGTAACTTATACGTGATTGAAAGAATATGTAAAATCTTTGAAAGGTAATTTTTTTAATTTCATTGAATAATAACATTAGAATCTCCATACCTTGTTGTTTCAAATATGGTGTGATATCAATAACTTGGTTATCAGTAAAAAATGGTGTAACAGAATATCTCATAAAACAAGCAGCATCATATGCTCTACCATCAGTGTTAGGAAGACAACTTTGAATGTTGGAAACACCAACATTCAAGCATTCCGAACAACCACCCTCAGACACTGATTGAGCACATTGTGCGACGGCGTAGATTGCGCCACCGCCGGCTAATTGTGTCTTGGTAGCTGCAAAGTAACCGGGAATTCTTGGTGTTGCTGTTTGCAAATCTTGTAGCACTCTCTGTGCAACTCGATTGAAAGCATTTGATCCTCCACTTGCAGTTTTGTTACCACAAATCATGCTGTTACCCGGTAGAGTAGTTTGGTTGAAAAATCCATTGCTTTCGTACCTAAATACATTAACAAGGGGAATTACTATTTTCATCTATGAAAGATTTGTTAGTGGTTCCTCCTAGTGGTGGCCACATATACTTAACAATTTTGTGTGGTCAAGAAATTAGTGATGTGGCAAAATATTAGCCAAGAATTAAAAGCAGTGGTTGTAGTTCTTTGGTGATTTCT